>LPNX011220437.1:1028695-1104891 GCA_001517045.1 Pseudotsuga menziesii | reverse complement strand
TCAAAATGAAGAATAATATGACGAGTGCAGTGACATCATTGATGCAGAACCTTCCAGCCACCAAGAAGAAAGGGAAGACCAGTTCAAGAAGAATGATTTCAAGGCGCAGTATCAAGACCTGAAGAGAAGTTCATAGTTCCATCATGCAGTAGATGGAAACATCGTGGGATACAAAGCAAGATTCGTAGCATGAGGCTTCTCATGAAAGAAAGGCCTAGACTACGAAGAGACATTTGCAACCAGTAAAAGTTGAAACACATACATGATGAGATTGATGAAGATCTTAACCTTTGCTACAAGGTTGAAGATGCAAGTCTATACACTAGATGGTCACATAGAATATTAGTAGCATAGGAAGCTACTTGTCACTTCGGTACAGAATGTTTTTAGTGCATAAAGCATAGAAGACAGAGGGAGTATGATGCTTCGCTTCAGAGGGAGTGACTACAGAATATCTTGAGGTTCGACATGGTACGACAGGATGGGAAGATTAATGATGACTCTAGGCTTTACTAAGAGTAAAGCGGATTCCAACCTTTGCTTCAAGGTTGAAGACAGAAGACCAGTGATGCTCCTGTTATGTGTCGATGCACTATTGTTCCAGGTATGGAGGTGTGGCAGAGTACAGATGGAATCTTCCTTGGATAAGGGAAGTTTGCAGTAGAGATCCTGAAGAGGTTCAGGATGATGGATTGCATGACCACACCTATGGCACTGAACATGAAGCTATTGAGTGATGCTTCATTAGAGACAGTTGATGCTATGATGTATTGTCAGATGATTGGGTCCTTGATGTACCTGAGACCAGATATTTGCTTTGTTGAGAACAAATTGAGATAGGTTCACCTGATGGTTGCAAAGCATGCAAGGGTATAGTTGATTATGGGCTCAAGTATGATGCGAATCAGAAGATTAACCTGGAGGGTTATGTTGATTCAGATTGGGCAGGCAGTGCCATCGATAGGAAGAGTACTTCAGGATGTTGCTTCAGTATGGGATCAGGTGTGATCTCTTGGTTTAGCAAGAAGCAATCCTGTGTGGCATTGAGTACAGCTGAAGCAGAGTTTGTCGTAGCTTGTTTAGCTAGTTGCGAGGCAGTATGGCTACGGAAGCTACTGTCTGATATATTTGATCTCCAATTGGATGCTACTTGTATACATTGTGACAACCAGAGTTGCGTGAAGTTGTCAGAGAATCCTGTGTTCCATGACAGGTCGAAGCATATCGAGATCAAATATCACTATATCAGGGATATGGTGTAGAGAGGAGCAGTGAAGCTCCTATATGTTGCGACGGAGGAACAAATAGCTGATGTATTGACAAAGCCATTGGCTAGGCTGAAGTTTGAGTACTTCAGAGAGAGACTTGGTGTTCTCGAGATTGAGGCTTCCTCCCAGATAAAGTTATGAGACCCATAGCCATTCTGACATGGTGAGAGGATTGGTTCCTTCCATGGTCAGATGTAAGGGCTGAGCCATTCTGTCATGGTGAGAGGATTGGTTCCTTCCATGGTCAGATGTAAGGGCTGAGCCATTCTGTCATGGTGAGAGGGTTGCTCCCTTCCATGTCAGATATGAGTGCTGGCCATTCTATTGAGTAGGACAAATGTAAGGGCAATTTCCATTCTAGGAATGGAGGCACCTGGTCAGTTACCAGGAAGACTCAGTGTAAAATCTGAGTAGCCATTCTGATATGATAGAGGGATGTGTTCCCACTTGATCAGATGTAAGGGATAAACCATTCTGTTCATGGCTAAAGGATTTAGTTCCTTCCATGTCATATGTGAGTGTTGGCCATTTCGACGAGCAGGTCGGATGTAAGGGCAACTGCCATTCTCGAGGAGAATGGAGGCGCCTGGTCAGTTCCTAGGTAGCTCAGTCGAGGAGGACTGGGGGCCATTCTGATGTGATTGTAGTTTACTACAAGATCAGATGTGAGTGCATGCCCTTCCATCACTGTGATAAGATGTGTTCGTGTCTAGATGGATGTAAGTGCTGATCCAGTCTTCGCATCATGTGTTGATCAGACGTAAGTGCTGTGCCAGTCTTCGCATCATGTGTTGATCAGACGTAAGTGCTGTGCCAGTATTCGCATCATGTGTTGATCAGACGTAAGTGCAGTGCCATTCTTCGCATCATGTGTTGATCAGATGTAAGTGCAGTATCTATCTTGGCATCATGTGTTGATCAGATAGAGATGATTGAGCTAGTCTTCGCATCATGTGTTGATCAGACGTAAGTGTTGGGCCTTTCTGACGAGTAGGTCAGATGTGAGTGCTGGGTGTGCCTTTTTGACGAGTAGGTCAGATGTGAGTGCTGGGTGTGCGTTTCTGACGAGTAGGTCAGATGTAAGTGCTGGGCGAAGACCTACATGAGGAGTAGGCCTACAACCAGCATGAAAAAGGGCTGGCTCTGTAGAACTTCCTATGACAAGAAGAATCTTGAGATAGCACTAGGGATGATCCAGATCGAGTGATGATCGAGATCCAGTAATGATGATCCAGCAGTGATGATCCAGATCGAGAGATGATCCAGATCCAGTGATGATGTTCTATGATGATCCAGATCGAGAGATGATCCAGATCCGATGATGATGACTTGAAGATGATGATGACTTGAAGACGAAGATGACTTGAAGATGAAGATGACTTGAAGACGAGATGATCCAGCTGATACAGAGAAGAAGACCAGTGCTGAAAATTGTGTCGAAAGAATACCTTCCTAGTTAAGAGGGAGTGTTGATGTATATGTAACTTTGGAATGTATTCTTCTATGTATTGTACCCCGATATTTATTCCGGGATGTTTCTATTATGTATTTGAGTCATGTGGTCATGCCCCGATGTTCTAATCGGGAAGATTAATAATGTAAACAAGTCATGTCAAGTCATTAGGTAAGTCCCCATAGTTTTGGGGCACTCGAGTTATTATACACTAATTAAGGTGTAGGCTCGAGTAGTAATTATTAGGTTGAGCCTACGTGTAAAATGGCAATTCAAGTGAACGGATGAATATAAATAGAGAGTGTGAGTCTCTCTATTTATCACTTGTGACATACATCACTTGCTCTCTCAAGTGTGGTGCACCTTTGGAGAAGGAAATACTTTGGCTTGACAGAAGACAGAAGGCTACTGCTGTTTTGGGAGATCTCTTACTGTTTTGGTGTTGATTCTATCTTAGAGGAAGTTGCGGGGTTTTCTCCTTTATGGTTTCCCCAAGGAAAACTCTTTGTGTCTCTTGTCTCTTGTGATGTGCTCATGTTTTATTGCTGTACTTGTTATTCTCTTAGTGAAAAGATCCTAAGATCATAATTCTAGCTTAATTGTTGAAAAACTACAAATTAAGCCAAGATAACAAAGGGTTTCATGCGCTTGCTTAAGCAAGACACTTCATTTATATGGGATGAAGCTGCCCAGCAGCATTTGAGGCATTAAAGAAAGCATTATTATCAACTTTGTTGTTGCTTCCACAATATTAATAACACAAAGGACTTTATATTGCATCTGGTCTCATCGGACTCTATGGCTGGTGTAGTGTTGGTTCAGGAAAATGATAAGCTCGATGATCATATCATCTGTTAACTCAATTAGGATTTGGACAGACCTGAACTAAGATATTCACACATCGAGAAGTTGTCCTTGGCAGCATTGTATACTGTTCATAGGTTGCATCATTATATATTACTCCGGACAACTATTGTGGTCGTGGATCCAAATCCATTTCAATATGTTCTATCCTGATGGATCATCAAAGGAAAATTTAATAAATGGATTTTCATACTCCAAGATTTTGACCTATATTTTCAGTCCACTAAATCAAAAAATACCTTAGTATTCATGGATCTTATCTCTGAATTCCCAAGTGAAAAAAGTACAATGACAAAATATGAATCATTTCCTGATGAACACATCTTCTTAATTTCAACCGATGATCCTTGGTACGGAGATATTTTTATATATCTCCAGAATTTGAAGTGTCTAATAACCTTTTCAAGAAGAACGACGAAAGTTACTACTGAATGCAAAAACTACCTCATCAATGTGATACACTGTATAGAAGAGGAGTAGATTCTATTCTATGGAATTTCCTCACTCATGAGGAGGTGGAGTTTTCCCTAAATGATTCTCATAATGGAGCGTGTGGGGGTCTTTTATTTGGGCTAGCAACAGCCCAAAAAATATTACGTGCTGGTTATTTCTGGCCCACCATCTTTAAAGTTTGCTTGGAAGTTGTGAAATGATGTAATCCTTGTTAGTTTTATACCAAAAAGATGTGATCGCATCCTGATCTTCTACATCCCATCATCGCGATAGGTCCTTTCACCAAGTTAGGGGTAGGTTTCATGACCTGAAACCCAGTATCTGCTAGGGGGCATAAATACATCATTGTCGTTGTAGACTACTTTACCAAGTGGACAGAGGAAATGCCTACCTTCAAAGTCGATGGTGAGATGACAACATAGTTTGTATTCAATCAAATTATTGCTAGATTCAGTATCCTGAATCATATTGTCACGGACCATGGTAGTCACTTCCAAAATAAGATGATGACTGAATTGACTACTTTACTAGGGTTTAAACAATATCACTCATCTTCCTTTTACCTGTAGACGAATGGACAAGTATAATCCATCAATAAAAAATTGAAAAACATTCTAAAGCATACCATTAATGCAAGTATATCAAATTGGCACATCATGTTGTATCTTGCACTTTGGGCATATCGGATGACATTCAAGACTACCACAGGGTTCTCCCCTTTCCAACTCGTTCACGGGGTGGAAGCGGTTACCCTTATAGAATTGGAAATGTCGTCGTTAAAAATTGGAATACATGTTTTATATGACACTTCTAACGTAGAAGAGCATTTTTTTCATCTAGAACACATAGATGAACAACGGAGAGATGCACTTACAACAAATGAGGCACATAAATTACGGGTCAAAAACCATTACGAAAAGTTGTTAAACCTAGGGTTTTCTCTGAAGGAGAACTTTTCTTGGTTTACGACCATGATAAGGAACCCTTGGGGGGGAGAAAGTTCAAGTCCATGTGGTTAGGTCCGTATATTGTGTCCAAATTCTTGAAGAAGGGCACTTATGAATTAGTAGACTACGATGGTAATAAGTTGCGTGAGCCTTGAAGCATGCTCTACTTGAAAAAGTATTACACTTAGGCTATGTGTTTTTTCTTGTACATATATGTATAAATTTGTAATTAGTTATTGTTTCTTATTGTTTCTTATGTAAATCTAGTGTTGTTTCAGATATCGATGGAGAGGTTCATAGGATTCGCTAACGATGTAAGTCGTCACACTTGTAACCTAGCTTCAACCGCATGGGTAATCTATGCACCTATAGGACAATTAGTTACCTAAGGAGGTGCTTTTTTATATCTTGCAACTAAGAATATGGTTGAATACAACGTAGTCATTGAGCTGCTAAGGGACATTGTGTTACATGATATTACATGTCTGGAGGTTAGAAATGACTCCCAATTAGTAGTCTCTCAGCTTAATGGACATTATCAAGTGAGACATCCTACTCTT
Source organism: Pseudotsuga menziesii (assembly GCA_001517045.1). NCBI lineage: Eukaryota > Viridiplantae > Streptophyta > Pinopsida > Pinales > Pinaceae > Pseudotsuga > Pseudotsuga menziesii. The sequence goes on along the minus strand of LPNX011220437.1, from coordinate 1,099,346 downwards.
CTACGTCAGTTATTATGAGTTAGATTACTTGAAAGTCATTTTAATCATATTATATACAAGCATATTCCAAGAAATCAAAACACAATAACTTTTACTCATATGCAAATTATATCTTAAATTGACATTTGTCACATAAATTTTAAAAAATATTCAAATGTACATATAGAAACACATGTAAATAAGTCACCATATGTGTGTGTGTGTGTGTGTAAAATAGGTCCATAAATCCGAGACTTGGTCCAAAATGATCCAGTAATAAGTACCTCAAAATACAAAAAACGGGATCACGGTCCCTCTAGAAGCTAGAAAACTATGGAGACTCTGCAGTTGCCTTGGAAACAACCTCTCTATAGAAAATTATGGTAATGGAAACCTTCCTAAGAAGGGGTAACCATGAAGGAGGAACACCCACTACATGCTCATGCATATCAATTGGAATATTCTACATCCTCACAGTGGGAATATCATGAGTAAGGTGGGTCAGATTCCCCTCTACAAATCGGAGCATGGAATAAACACCACCTCCCTCAAATGGTCGTACATATGTCCTAGGATGGTCATCCGGTTGAACAGGTCCAATATCTGCATCACACAAACTTGGCTTAGACTCGTACAATTTATGTATGTATATACACTTATTTACAAAAAAATTCAAAAATAAATAAATATTTGAAAAACAAGAAACTTACCCATCTCTCCCCATGCCTCTCTAGGAGGCAACACAAGCTCAAGGTTGCCATAGAATTCTAGTCTAGCATAAGGGAACTGCTTGAATTTTGGTACCTTTCCGATCCACCATGCATAGAACTCATCATCATAGGCTCCTCGGATCTCACCTCCACCCTGCTAAGAAAAGACATCTACCCACCTTGTGAACCTAGCCTCACATGGATGTGGATGGGGAAGTACCAACCTGGGGCTCAATGTAGGTACTCACTCGAAGAAGAAGGCCACTAGGATGTTGGGTTATCCAAATTTCTTTTTCTTATTTAGCTTGCAATCTGACAGTTGCTTCTTCATATTGACAACTAGCCCAGAACACTAGTCAAACATTACATTCCTTAAACATTCCACTCCAAGTTGCATATGATTATGAGTGGATAGGTGCAATGATGGTATACCCACCACCCATGTGATGGTGCTCACAATCACCTTGATTGGGAAACTAGCTATATGTCCAATAAGAACTTGTGTACCATATTTCTGTGATCTGGGAAAGTAATACATGTTCACATAGTCCTGAACACTAAGTGGGTTTCCACCACGACCAGATCCACTCAGATTCATCGTCATTCCTCTATGTGATAAACCTATGATAAAGTAAATTTTATCTATAGTGATGTCTAATGTTTCACCTTGTAGGTCGAAAAAGCCCTCGTCGGGATCCCAAAGTTGTACTAGGGACTCTAGCAATCTCACTTGTGCACGCATGTCCGTTGTGCGAAAACAATTTAACAAAACACATTGGAGAAGGGAATTTAATGTCAATGGATCCCGTAATGATTCCCTATCAATATCCTCATGCTCCCTCTCTCGCCATTCAAGCACCATATTTCCTGTAAACATAAGTTGTTTTGGTTATTTTCATCAAAAGCATACAACCCGCACAATACACGACTGCACAATTAGGACATAGTGTATCATACACGGGTATCATGTTGCATACCCACGTATTTTTATCGAATGCACAAGTTTGAAATGGGTTACCCACGTATTCCGCGTGGTGCCCTTTCAAACTCACTAAAACACCTAAAAATAGAAAAAAAAACTTCAAAAAAATGGTATGAAATGAATGATGGGAGAGATATGAATTACCTGCAACTCATGGAAGTTGATTTGGTCCACTGGATTCACTGTATGAAGCATTTTAAGTTCAAAGGTAAAACTTTCACTATTCAAGGTAAAATTCCAAATGAATTGCTTTTTAACCAAATTCACTATTTATGGTAAAAATTTCAAATTTTTTACCCACTTTTCTACAGTTTTTGGTCATTTATGAATATTTTGACTAATAGTTCATTGATTTTTGCTTAGTATTTCAGGTCATGGATGAAATTTGACCATGTTTCCTCAGCATATAAGGTGGGATTTAGTTTCATTGCATCTCGCATTTATACCTGATCTTGTTCTGAACCATAGGAATCACTTTTTAATCCATGGACTGTGATATGTAGCCTCGTCTTATCCTTCAAAATCCATTGTTCTTCTGTGGATTAGAATCAACCTAACATGGGATACCTTAGTTATAACATTTCTTTCCATTTCGGTACCCATGCTGCAAGTTTCTAGGCCACAGGAGCCTTCATAATTGTCTTATATGCAAAAAAAAAAATTGAACCTCATACTTTATCTTTACGAACTATCCTTTATTATAAGGCTCCCGTTATATGGAGTTATCTTCAATCCCTAGTATGACTCCTTAAATATGACTAGAATTCTAAGTTACTTATTCTTTCAAACTCGCTAAAGTAAATGAAATATCATCCTCATTGGTATAATTTTAGCCCTTTTCTGGACCATGTTGATTATTTACGAAAAAAGAATACTCTAGTTCACTATGGCTAGAAGGTTATTTACAGGTATAGGTTTATCTATTTTTCAGGCCTGGAGGACTAAATTTATGAAAAATAACCTCTTTTACCTTACTTTTTATTTTTCGTACTCTGGATTAAACTATGAAAAATATTCTCAGTGTTCTTTATGTCATTGGCATGCTCATTAAAACTCAGTACAAAGCATCGATTTTATTGTTGGCTGCCCGTACTTGTAAATAAATGGAACATCCTGAGTGATCTTGCCTTCCTTCACACTCATTAAACTAAGGATATGTGCTTGGTTTTGAAGGAGCATTAGTTCGGTAATAGTTTACCCATTTTTTGGACCTTACTGACTAAATACAAAAAAATTATACCTTGGTTCCTTGGAAGCTAAGAGAGTTCTCCTTTGGATTGTTTTATACTTTTTCAGACTCAGGAGACTAACTTTACGAAAAAACACCCCCTAGAATCTTTTTTGGAGTTTTAAAACTCTCAAATTATGAATAAACCAGCGAGTATACACTAATTTGGGCTCGTAAAATCCACAAATCAGTGCTTTATCGAGCAATATTATATCTCTTCTTCAAACTTGTTCAAAAACGAAGAAGACCCTGAGTTTAATTTCTTGGATTCATTAAAACTTAAAAAGAAAGGAAGGAAGGAAATACTCTCTTTACTGTAAGCTTATTGGCAGCAATTCCCTTGAACAAAGCACTAGTTTAGTCTCCTGGTACTCATGTTTTAGTTTCAAACTTCTCAGTTTCAACTAGCACTTTTAGTTACTACTCCTCCATTGTTTAGTACTTATTTATAGAACATGGGGAATCTGTCGATGTTCCTTACATTGCACATGAATCCAGTTGTCTATATTGAAATTTCAAGCTACCTTTAGTCATCTCTATGTCGTGCTCACTGTTTAAGCATCCCTAGCCTCTCTCTGTTTACCTCAATCCCTATCATGTTCATCCCTAATTTTGATCTATGTTTGCCTTCTTGTATCTAGTCTACTAGTTTACTCATGTAACATGTTGAAGGATTCAGTTCCTTACCTCTCACACATGGCTTCCTATCAGCCCTAGCTAATGATGAAAACTTGAGCTTTGATAGTACCTCAGGATCCATTTTCCATCTTGGCGGTCTCCTTTGCATTGGTTGTCGATACAACTCTTTTATCGACATTTCAACGACATCCTCTATGTTCGACTTCAACTACTATATTCACATGGTAGGATTCATACTTAGTCCTTTGGATTTGGATGAAGACCTTAGGTTTACTGCCTATGAAACCTAAGTTGCACAAGATCATGTCATGATTTGTGACACCACTCCAACTATTGTACTCATGTCACTATGATCCACCTTGTAAACATATATGGCCTTGTAGCTCATATTATATGATGTATATGTATCTTGTGAAGGAGCTAGTGTTCCACATTATTGAACATGGAATCCTCAGTAATGATTTTGTAATAATGACCTCTATTTTTCTGTTTTAGGTACTTCTCTGCAGCCTAGATTCTGAGCCCTCTGAGCTAAAATATTGTCATGTATTTCGGTCATCCTTACCCTTTGACCTCACACATTAGGGGGCATCTGATATACCTCGAAATGGTACTTCTTCGTCTAAGTAATGACACCAAATGTGTCACCACACAAAAGGACCATATGGATAGAAGTATCCCTAACTTTATAAGAGGATTGGACCCTTGATGCATACCATTAACTCCAGTATCATCTATCTTTTCATATAAAATCACCTTGAATATGCGATTTTCCTTATAACAACTTGTGTACCATACATGATATGCCCTAAATAAACCCATGTATCGATCTTGAATATGCGAGATTATGAGTTTCCTCAAGGAAACTCGCTTATCACTCGCGAGTTGCCTAACTACAACCCTCATATTTCATTAATATTGGTTAAAAATAAAAAAAGATAACTAATCAAGTGGCAGTTGGGGTCAGTTTGGAAACCTCCCTAAATTCCCTAACTATCCCATCCTCGAAATCCTTCCTCCCAAACAACTATAAAAAGAGGAGAAGGAATAGAGGATAGGGGGGCCAACTTTAGAGACAAATTCATGTTGGAGAATTTCCATTGAGGAGAGGAGCAAGAGGACTCAGATCTAGGTTTTCAGAGAAGCTTGATCAAGCAGAGGATATGTAATGTTTCCAGAAACTCTATCAATAAAGAATATTTTTTCCTTCCATCAATGTGTAATGAATGCTTCAATTGTTTTGAGTATTGATATATATTTTTCTCTATTTTAATTTATATCATTATACATGTTCATGTCTCATATGGTATAACAACTGAAGGTGTTTTGAGGAAGGTTATTTTATTTTTTGTAGGTATTGGAGATTGGGAGCTAAATAGGATTGGAGAAAAGAGACCAAGATAGGATCTACCTTCAGAACAAGGTGTGCATCCTTCATCTCTTATTCTTTAATATATGCTTGTGATCTTGTTTGTATGTCAGTATAAACCTATATTATGTCGGTGGCCCCAAACCCCATCCATAGGATAGATTCCCTAAAAACAGAAGTGATAGTATAATTATAATCATGAATAATTAAAAACATAAATGGGATAATTGAATGTGTTTCTCACCCGAAGCTCACATATCTCACACATCAGGGTATCCATTCTATCTCTTATCTCTTATGTCTTTGGCTGATTCAATAATAAAGAAGTGAATTCCCTGTTATTTTTATTAAAATATTCTTTATTGTGTGTACAGAGTCGGCCGACAAAAAAAAAAGCATCTTCACTTGGCACTTCCTCAATAGAATCTATGGAGTTCTTTGATTCTAGTGCCTTCTCCCTGTCTTTGTGTTGATCAACATGGAAGCATACATAATAATTCACATATTGCATCCACCATCCCACACAAAATGGTTATGAGCACATTCACAAATTGTCTATGACAATTTGAAATGTACAAGAATGTATGCATTTGGTCAATTATTATTGTTTCTCCTTATATTTGTATAAACAATAAAACAAAAACAAAATATTCATATTAAGTCGAAATACAAGCAACTTTGGATCTTTAACGAATGAAAGTAACATTAACTATGTCTCAATTATAACAAAACTAGTGTTTTTCAAGGACCATGAATTATCCAGAAGTTGAGTTTACTGAAATAACGCATGGAAACATTTTAGAGTAAATGTTAAATATAATATATAAGAGTCATTGCTTATATGTTGGGTAAAATAGTATACATAGCGTCGTAGATATTTGATTCAAATTGTAGTCAAACAACAACTCTTTCCCTGCAGCTATTGATTTTATTACACATACGAATACACAGTTTAATTCACACCATTCAAATATGAAATTGGGTTGCTTATTTGTTGTCGTGGCTCGTGTACTATTTATAAACCCTGCAATATTCTTTGTTGCTTTTGGCCTTCTGTCAATATACATTGATTCTCTTTGTTCTGATCCTTGTTTTTTAGTTGTATATAATTTGCATATACGCCATGTCTTTGCATATTTTTTTCTATATTGGAATAGGCACATCCAATCTATGTAGTTGTAACAAGGTTCAACATACTCCATCAATTTAATTAATCTGCTATCTCGGACCTTTATTCCAACCATGGAAAGTAGCCACAAACCATGCAATGATGATGGAGCAATGTGATACATCCTTCCATCAACACAAAAATCTGTGTTGATTTGAGGAAGATCCCTAGGTACCCATCGTTTCACTAGATGTTTATACCTAGAGGGAACCTTGATTTCTCCTATGCTCTCATTACCATAATAACACTACCCCTCTTTAGCAAGAAAATATATGAATCTTCTATTGAATTTTCTTCTGATATTTTCAACTCTAGTAGATATATTCTCGTTAGACATACTAGATGTCCCTCTTTCCTCTATTTAACTTGAACTTCCCTCACTCGACGATGACAAACCTGACAAGTACCTTTTTGTTTGTAAGTCCTATAACATTCCATCGAGTGAGAGAATGGATAGCAAGTGTCATAGTGTTGGTTGTGACAAAACATCTTTAGGAAACAACAAGAACATAATTGAAGAAATAATTGAACGTCATCTTTAAAGGTTATTTCACCTCTAAATAACCTATAAAGACGGTGCACCATATTTAGAGTTTTTTGCATAATCTTTATAGGAAATTTAAGCCTGGGAAATCTCATTCACATAGTTAGGTTTTTGTGAGGAGCAAGGTTTTTGTCTAATTATAGGGTTTGAATCTCAAAGTGATGTTAATACGAGGGTTTCTTTGGTGAAATATTCTATGATTGGTGGAAGAAAAATATAATACTTATATAAATTATGTTGGGTGGGTTTTTTACTCTTAAACCAGACCTTCTGGTGACAGTATAGAAGAATGTTTATTATGCAGATACTTAGCCATTCAGTTGTTTAACAAAATTGGTGTGGTGCTAGATTTTCTTAAAACAATCCTCTATTTTAATGTTGCCTCTTCTTGGATGGTTCATTTGGTCTTGACTTGTTTGGCCTTTTGTTATCTCATTATGGAAAAATTTATGTCACATCTCAATGGTCAAAATACCGATGTCTCAAAAGAAAATTTATGAATGTTACTCGATAAAAATATGAAAATCTATATCTCAAACTAAGTGTAATACACACACCTGTAATTATATACATTCTCACATGATGATGATGCTACTCAAGGAAGATCTAATTTCCCCATTTATCTTATTAAATTACACACATGTTCATGCTAGATTCCTCAAAATGGCCTTAATATTATGCATATAGCCATTATTTTAAAAGCTATCCTATACAAAGTCCCATTTTCTTCAATGTAATTTGGCCAAATAAGGATCATAAATATGAAATTTCAAATAATTCTATAATTCCATGTGAAGGATCTTTCCATAACCAATCTTAGAGTGGTATTTTTCCCAAAACTATCCCACTTTGTGATGTTTAAGTGATATGATTTTATACGTGTCATAAGGTTGAGCTCAATCCATAGTTAGCTCCATCCCTCCTTCCTACATAGCCATGATAACACCATGTTAAAAATTGTATAGGCTAAGTATTAGACATAGGGATAGTCCTAAGCCAATGTGATTTTCTAATTCTATGCTACATATCCTTATTATTATATCCCTTAACCTTTTGTTGAAATAGTGTAAGGAACCCTCCTTCTTTGTTCATTTCACACTAATTAGGTTTAGGTCTCATATCCAATATCTATATTTCCATCCAAAGAATTGTGTAGGCTAGGCATTGAACCCAAATCTTTCCATTAGTGATGAGTAGGGTTTTTTGATCCAAAAACTGACTCAACATGAGTGCACTGATAAACAACATCAAATGGGATTCTTCAAATTGAATTTCAACAATGTTAAGCCCTAAATATTGGGCAGATTTCTCCTTGTAGAGTGAAGCATTACCCCCTATACTATGGTGTATTACATATTATTGATGTCATATTAGGTCTATTGTGGGTCTATTAGTGATTTTATTAGTTGTTATTGTGCACCTTTGTCTCCTATATATAGGAAGGAGATATTTTCATTTCAGTCATCATTATACCTTGTCTTGTCTTATGTACTAAGTAAATTGTGTAACAAGGTTCCCCCATCGAAGAGGATTTCTATTCAGCTATGTTCTTCATTATTAAGGCATGTATTACTCTCTTTTGTTTTTTGTTTTTTTTTATGTTATTTTTGGGACTAGGTTGCATAACATTTGGTATTAGATCTCTTTCCTTGGGGTTGGTTTCTTCAAAACAAGTGATCTTTTATTTTTCGCTACATTTTTTTTCTATAACAATTACGATAGTGAAACTTGAAACCCACTTCCACAATATGGCGAAGAATCTGTGGTAAAATTTCATATCCTGATTCATTATAGGCACGAAGACGTTATACCTTCAAGAAGTTAGGGTTTTTAACTATCCCAAAAGCTAGTCTCAAACAGGTGTTCTAGGGAAAATTGTTATATTTGAGCATTTGAGATCCAAATTGATTCAGACCTATTGAATCAGAAAGAAGATGGACTAGAGTAACTATGGTGCGTTTTTCAACCTCGGATACAAAATATTGGACACATGGCATATCATACAATTTTTCTCTCCTGAAAGGACAAAAAATAAGAAGTGTTGGGACATTTGCAATAAATTTTCACTTGAGAATCCAAATTAGATGATAACTATGGAATCAGAAATAGGACTTATCGGGATACAAAATGCCAAATTTTGAGACCCAAAAGAGCCGAAATTTGAAATTTACTTCAGTTCTAATTGGTCCTAAAACGGTCTTCCAACCAGGGTTTGAAAAATGTGATCTAGGTAAAATGGTCATATCTATAGCATGTGAAATCCAAATTGAGTTAGACATGTTTCATTAGAAGGAGGATAGAAAAAGGTATATGTGGCAGATTTTTTGGACTCGTGTCTAAAATATTGGACATGTGTCATATTGTACAAGTTCTCTCTTCTTTATAGGAAAAAAATAAGAAGTGTTGGGATATTTGCAATAACTTCTTACTGGAGCATCTAAATTTTGTCGAAACTAAGGCATCCGAAAGAGGACACATCAACATGCAACCAATTGAATTTTCATTCCTAGAGGAGATGAAATTTTAAATTTACTTCATTCCAATTCTACCATAAAATATTCTTCCAATCAGAGTTTGAAGAAGGAAAATCTATAATTCTAGTAGTGCTTGATCACATAGAGCACCAACAATCAGTTCTCCAAATACTGAGGATGTCCAAAAATAGGATGAAACAAAAGAAAATAAACATCACATTCAAAGGATTTTTGAATAAGGAAAAATCATATTGAAACCTAAAGAAACATCGAAACAAGTATTAAACAACTTCAAAATCAAGTTATTATAGAGTACCTCATAAAGTGGAAGAACTTTATAGTTGCACATTTGACATGGGAAGACGATTCCTTCATATAGATGCATCCACAACTACCCAAGAATTGAGGAAAACTCTTGTTTGAAGGGAGGGGCATGTTAAGCCCTAAATATTGGGCACATTTTCCCCTAAAGAGTGGCGCATTACCCCCTATAGAGTGGTGCATTACCCCCTATATTGTGGTGTATTACGTATTATTGATGTTGACTTGGGTCTATTAGTTGTTATTATATAGGAAGGAAATATTTTCATTTTAGTCATAATTATATCTTGTCTTGTCTTATGTACTGAGTACATTGTGCAAGGAGGTTCCTCACTCGAAGAGGATTGCTATTCATCTTTGTTCTTCATTATTAAGGCGCAAAATACTCTCTTTTGTTCTATTTCTGCTATTTTTATGTTATTTCTGGGATTTGGTTACATAACAAACAACTTGCATTAACGTCCGTTCTTTTTTCTTAAAAGATAATGCCAGGAAAATATTCTTGTTTGGTGACTTTGTTGATGCATGTTTTATATATTTATACCCCTAGCTTCTTTATCAAATTATTTCTGAATGTTTCCCAACCTATTGTATGACCTCTCTCCTTGTAAATTGAATCCAATGTATACCCTTATTTTGTTTGTTCTCTCTCTTTTCTTGTATGCAAATGGGATTGCAAATTTGGGCTTGACACACCTCCAAATATTAATGTCTTAGACAAAACCTTTCTTAATTTGACCATCTAATTTCCTTTTCATAAAATGTTCCCTTATTTTGTTGGTTTTTCCTGTATATTGGTTCACTTCATCATGTTTCATTTGACCTTTGGCCATCTCATTAGGGATATATTTATGCCACATATCAATGGAAATATTGATGTCTTAGAAGAAAATTAAAAATGGTGGATAAAAATAATATAAAATTATCTCTCAAAGTATTTATGATGCACACACTTATAATTGTGTACACTTTCACTTGATAATCTTGTCATTCAATGTAGTGTAATTTCACCTCCTTTAAACTATTAAGATTCACATATGTTCAATTTTAGACTCCTCAAATGTGCCTAAGATTATTGTATATGATCATGTACCTAAGAGACCAAACCATACAAAGTCCCAACTTTTCCCATTTGATTTGGCTAAACAAATATCGCAAATCATTCATATTGGAAATATTTCTATAGTTTCTTGTGACTCATTTTTTCATAACCAACACTTAAGTGGGAATTTTCCAAATAATATCCCACTTGGTGGTGTTTAACGATCTTATTGCATATATCTCGAAATGCTCAAAATGTATAGAAGAAATATGTTAAATGTATATTGAGGAAAGTATATAATAGAATTATATGAATAATATACACTCTCTATCTATAGCAGTGACTAAATTTAGTAGATTTTTATGTTCATTACTATACAGTTGTTGGAACTCGGGTGTAAATTTGATAAAAGGGCAAAGAGATTTTTGCGTATCCTGTGGCTTCTGTAAGCATATTTTTGTTTTTTTGTTGTGGTTTTTGGGAGTATGTGACTTGTGAAATTTTCAAAAGTATACTGCAATAAATTGTAAGAGTATAATCCAATAAAGGGTTCAATAAAGTTAGTCACTCATAGTTTGATGGTTGTGTTAGATTTTTAACATTAAGCTAGCATAACATTAGGATCTTTAAACTGAGAGAACAACAAGCATAACAATCAAACACAAGAGACAATGAACATAGTGTTTTTCCTCGGGGAAACCATAAATGGATAAAACCTTGCAACTTCCTCAGAGATAGAATCGGCACCAAAGTGAAACCTAAAAACAGTAAGACAATCTCCCGACAGCAGTAAGCTCTTTCCTCTTGCCCCAATGCCTTTCTCTTCCTCAGCTATGCACCACAACTGAGTGTGTATGAAATGTGTGATAAATAGAGAGGTCACCTCTCTATTTATATTAATTCCTGACATGACTAAAACCCTACTAGGGATGACCTCACTAGGAGATTCTAATAACCCTAGTGCCCCGAAACTACAGGGAATTTAACCCTTAGACAATAGGAGGGTTACCCATAATGACTTGACATGACTTGTTTACTAATTATTGACATGACTAAAACCCTACTAGGGCTGACCTCACTAGGAGATTCTAATAACCCTAGTGCCCCGAAACTACAGGGAATTTAACCCTTAGACAATAGGAGGGTTACCCATAATGACTTGACATGACTTGTTTACTAATTCCTGACATGACTAAAACCCTACTAGGTCTGACCTCACTAGGAGATTCTAATAACCCTAGTGCCCCGAAACTACAGGGAATTTAACCCTTAGACAATAGGAGGGTTACCCATAATGACTTGACATGACTTGTTTACATTATAGATCCTCCCGATAGGAACATCGGGGCATGACATGACACAAGTACATCCCAAAATAAACATCGGGTTACAATAGATAGGAAATACAAGTGAATACATTCCGAAGTTACAATTACATCAACACTCCCTATTAACTAGGAAGGTATTCTCTCGACAAAATTTTCATCATTGGTCTTCTTCTCTAGATCATCTTGTCATCTGTATCTTCAAGTCATCTTAATATTCAATTCTTCTTCGTCTTCAAGTCATCTGCATCTTCGAATCTGGATCATCACTCGATCTAGTGATGATGATCATCATCACTCGATCTAGATCATCATCACTAGATCTGGATCATCATCTCTGGATCTAGATCATCACTCGATCTGGATCATCTCTGGAGCATCATCTCTAGATATGGATCATCCCTTGATCTGGATCATCTCTGCTGGATCATCAATACTGAATCTTCAAAGGTGATATCTCATGATTCTTCTTGTCACAGGAAGTTCTACAGAGCCAGCCCTTTTTCATGCTGGATGTAGGCCTAGCCATCATGTAGGTCTTCTTCAACGCATATATCTGACACTTAAGTCAGAATGGCCCACCCAGCACTTACATCTGACCTACTCATTAGAAAGGCATGCCAAGCACTCACACCTAATCATATAGGAACCAATCCTATAATCACCTTAGAAAGGCCCAGCACTCACATCCATTTAACCAATTATCGGAATGGCCCAGCACTTACACTTGGTCATGTGAGGAACCAATCCTCCATGCCAAAAGGATCTGCACTTACATATAATCAAAAAATGATCAAAGAAAGGCAATTGCACTTACATCTGATCAACCAATGTTCGAAGAAAGGCACAACACTTATATCTGATCAACCAATGATCGAAGAAAGGCTCAGCACTTATATCTAATCAACCGATGATTGAAGAAAGGCTCTGCACTTACATCTAACACATGCGAGGAACCAATCCAACATGCATGTTTGAAAAGGTGTGCACTCACATCTGATCCTGTAGGAACCAATCCTACAGTCATATCATAATGGCCCCCAGTCCCAGATTGAGCTACCTGGTAACTGACCAGGTGCCTCCATTCTCCTGGAGAATGGCAATTGCCCTTACATTTGTCCTACTTGAAAAAATGGCCAACACTCACATCTGACATGGAAGGAACCAATCCTCTCACAATGACAGAATGGCTCAGCCCTTACATTTGACCATGGAAGGAACCAATCCTCTCACCATGTCAGAATGGCTATGGGTCTCATCACTTTCCCTTGGAGGAAACCTCGATCTGGAGAACACCAAGCTTCTCCCTGAAGTACTTGAACTTCAACCTAGCCAATGGCTTTGTCAACACATCAGCTATATGTTCCTTCGTCGCAACATATTGGAGCTTCAATGCTCCCTTTTGCACCATATCCCTGATATAGTGATACTTAATCTCTATATGCTTTGATTTTTCATGAAACATTGGATTCTCTGACAACTTTACATAACTCTGGTTGTCACAATGTATACAAGTCGCATCCATCTAGAGATCAAATAAATCAGATAGTAGCTTCCGCAGCCATACTGTCTCGCAACTAGTTGAACAAGCTGCGACATAATCTGCTTCAGCTGTACTCAGTGCCACACAGGATTGCTTCCTGCTAAACCAAGAGATCACACCTAATCCCATACTAAAGCAACAACCTGAAGTGCTTTTCCTATCGATGGCATTGCCTGCCCAATCTGAATCAACATAACCCTCCAGGTTAGTCTTTTGATTCGCCTCATACTTGAGCCCATAATCAATTGTACCTATCAGGTACCTCAGAATGTGCTTTGCAGCAATCAAGTGAACATGTCTCAGATCTGTCAAGAACTAGCTTAAGGTGTTCACAACAAAGAAAATGTCTAGTCTCGTGTTTATCAGGTACATCAAAGACCCAATCATCTGACAATACATCATGGCATCAACCATCTCTGATGAAGCATCACTCAATAGCTTTAGGTTCGATGCCATAGGTGTGGCCATAGCCTTGCAGTCCATCATCCCAAACCTCTTCAGGATCTCTACTGCATACTTCCCTTGTCCGAGGGAGATTCCATCCGCATTCTGCCATACCTCCATACCTAGAAAATAATGCATCATACCCAAGTCCTTCATTTCGAACTCGGCAGCAAGATTTCTCTTCGTATTAGCAATCAAACCATCCATAACTATTACAAACAAATCATCTACATATAGTAGAAGCATCACTGGGTTGCCATCTTCAACCTTGTAGTAAAGGTTGGAATCTGCTTTACTCTTGGTAAAGCCCAAACTAGATAGAAAGGTGGTTGTTCTGTCGTACCATGTCCTGGGTTCCTGTTTCAAATTGTACAGGGCTTTCTTCAATCTGCACACATGAGACTCCCTATCATGTGTCTCAAAACCAAGTGGTTGTTCTACATACACTTCCTCTTCCACTACACCATTCAAGAAAGCAGTCTTGACATCTATTTGGTGTATCTCCCATTTCATTACTGCAGCCAAAGCAAGTATTGTTCTGATGGAAGTGTATCTGGCCATAGGAGCAAAGGTTTCTTCATAATCTATTCCTTCCTTCTGTGAGAAGCCATGAGCCACAAATATTGCCTTATATTTTTCAATGCTACCGTCTGCAGCATGCTTGATCTTATAGATCCATTTGGAAGTTACAACTGAATTCCCTTCTGGTCTTGGGACAACATCCCAAACATCATTCTTCATGATCAATTGATACTCTTCGATCATAACATCCTTCCATTCTTTCCATTCTGCTGCTTCTTCATAGTTGGAAGGTTCTTTATTGATAGCATCACATAGTAAAGCTACATATCCAGAGCAGGATTTGATTCTCTTTCTTTCTCTGTGATTCTCTTCTGGAGCCCCATATCTTTCCACACCTTGGATAATTTCTCTTACCCAAGAAGGTTTCCTCTTGTGAGGATTCCTCTCCTGGGGTGGATCTACAGGTCTTTGTGGTTCTTTAAATTCTCGATCTTCTTCTTGAATTTCTTCATTCATGGTTGTATCATGAATTCTGGGTGCTTCTGCTTCTTCAGTATCTTCAGCAGGTCTCTTTCTGGATTTGTTGTAAGTCGTGTCTTCATCAAATGTTACATCCATACTGATGTCAATTTTCTTGAATCCTGGGAAGTATATTCTGTAAGCATTCGAGCTTTCAGAGTATCCCACAAATATACCCTTCTTTCCTAAAGGATCTAGTTTTGTTCTCTTTTCTTTTGGTATGTGTATGTACACTGGACTGCCGAATATTCTGAGATGGTTGAATTATGGTTTCTTTCCGAAGAAGACTTCTTCAGGAGTCTTTTTCTCGAGTACTCTGTGTGGAGTATGATTATGTACATACACTGTTGTTCTGGCTGCTTTTGCCCATAGATGCATAGGAAGATCTTGATCATGAAGCATTACTCTTGCAGCTTCCATGATGGTTCTATTCTTCATTTTTGCAACCCCATTCTATTGTGGATTGTAAGGAGTGGACAACTCCCTCTTAATCCCTGATTCTTTGCATTAGTCTTTGAATTCATTTGATGTGAATTCTCTGCCATTATTTGATCGAAAGGTCTTGATCTTATTTTCTGTGTGGTTTTCGATCAAGGCTTTGAATTCCTTGAACTTGCTGAAAACTTCAGCTTTGTTCTTCATGAAGTAAATCCATGTCTTCCTAGAAAATTCATCAATGAAAGAAACATACTATACATACCCACTCAGTGAACTTGATGAAATTGGTCCACATACATCGGAGTGGATGATTTCCAAGATTCCTTTTGCTTTGCTTTCGCTACTTGGAAATGTCTTCTTTGTGTTCTTTCATTTTGCACATCCTTTGCAGACCCCTTCATGTTTTGCTTGAATTTCTGGAAGACCTTCAACAGGTTTTCTTACTAGTGGTAGTGCTCTGTAATGCACATGTGCAAGTCTTCTATGCCAAAGTTCATTTGGCTCTACTGTGTCATGGACCATAGCTTGTTCTGGATGGCCCTTCAGCTTGTATAAGCCTCCTTCTTGTTCTCCAATCACTATTGCATCATCAATAGTCTTTCATCTTGGACACATGACGACTTGGCCATCTACAAATGCAACCCTCATACCTTTTGCATCCAATGCTGATATGGATAGAAGATTCTTCTTCAATCCTGGTACAAACAAGACATCTTTCATTTTTATAGATTTTTCAGAGTCTAGCTTGTAGGAGGATTCACCACTACCTTTTATGGGATATTGGTAGTCATCCCCAAGCTTCACCTTATGGGGTGAATTGTGTTGGGATAGTTTCTTATAGGATTCCTTAAAACTTGTCATGTGATTGGAGGCCCCACTGTCAATAAGCCAATCTTTGCTTCCATGAGTGATAGTTCCTGTGAGAGCGGAGATCAGAACATATTCATCTTCACTTGAAGAATCTTCACTTTCTTGTTTTACTCTCTTCCTGGGAGGATCATCATCCTCAATAGTGTGAGCATAATGTCTTCTTTTGGAGTTCCTCTTCTTGTTGGATCCATTCTTATTCTTGGGATAGTTTCTAGAAAAATGTCCTATTTCATCGCATGTATAACATCTGAGTCTGGATGGATCCCTTCTTAAAAAGTTATTTTTCTGATGAGAATTCTAATGAGAATGCTTACCTTGGTGATGATGATTTTCCCTTCTTCCTTTCTTAGAGTGTACTGTGAGAGCTTGATCTTCACTCCCCATCTTTTCTTCTCGAGCAGCTATCCGAGCTTCTTCTTGAGAGCATTCTTCCCACAATCTAATGAACTTGACTAGCTTCTTTCTAGCACAGATTCCTTGGATGAAAGAATCCCATGACCTAGGGAGGCCATTCAATGTTGTCATCACAATTTCTGCATTCTCCACTTCTTCATCTACAGCTTCTAGTTGTTCTTTGATCTGGGAGACCCTTGTGAAGTATGACTGGATCGTCTCCTCATTCTGGATCTTGACATTCTTCAACTGGTTCCTTAGAGTCATCTTCCGATTGATGTTCTTCCCTTCAAACAATTTTGTTAGGGCATCAAATATGGCTTTAGGTGTCTTGAGGGAGGACACCTGTGGAATGAGGTGATCTTTGATAGAATCTGCAATGATCCTCTTTGCCATAACCAACTTCTTCTTATGTAAGGCCTTGGCCTCATCTCCCTCTGGAACTGGAACTTCCTCATGGATATAGGAGTCCAACTCATTTTCTTCCAGGACCAGGGAGATCCTATACTTCCAAGCTCGGAAGTTATCAGCTCCCTCAAGATTTTCATCAAGCTTGGTATGATGAGACACCTTAACTGAGAACCTCAAATGGGAATACAAAATATTTAGATCTTACTAGGTCAAGATGTTGGATCTGAATTTGGAGCTAAAATCCTGTAGTGTTGGTTCAAGAGCAGATTAAGGTTTTTCTTTTTCGGAGTTCTGTCCAACCAAATGCTTTGAATTTGATCCCTAACTTCGATTTTGGGGAGGATATCAATCCAGGCTTGGGCTCACTGAAAAATTCCTCTTCTGTGAAAATCCCTAATTTTCGGTAGTAGTGTCGGGTCCAAAACTGAAAAACCTCATAATTGAATTCTGCTTCAACGGAAAGATGCGCCCTAGGGAGGAGAGTTATTCCACCTTACTTTTGCTGAAAATATATGGAGAGAGATCCACAAAATAGGAACCCCTAGTTCCTGTAGTTGTACAGTGTCTTCTTCTCAGGTTAGCTCTGATACCATGTTAGATTTTTAACATTAAGCTAGCATAACATTAGGATCTTTAAACTAAGAGAACAACAAGCACAGCAATCAAACATAAGAGACAATGAACATAGTGTTTTTCCTTGGGGAAACCATAAATGGAGAAAACCTCGCAACTTCCTCAGAGATAGAATCAGCACCAAAGTGAAACCCAAAAACAGTAAGACAATCTCCCGACAGCAGTAAGATCTTTCCTCTTGCCCCAGTGTCTTTCTCTTCCTCAGCTATGCGCTACAACTGAGTGTGGATGAGATGTTTGATAAATAGAGAGGTCACCTCTCTATTTATACTAATTCCCGACATGACTAAAACCCTACTAGGGCCGAACTCACTAGGAGAGTCTAATAACCCTAGTGCCCTGGAACTGTGGGGACTTTAACCCTTAGACAATAGGAGGGTTACCCATAATGACTTGACATGAATTTTTTACATTATAGATCCTCCCGATAGGAACATTGGGGCATGACATGGCACAAGTACATCCCGGAATAAACATCGGGTTACAATAGATAAGAAATACAAGTGAATACATTCCGAAGTTACAATTACATCAACAGGTTGTTGATATTACCCATATGCTCATGAGAAGATTTAGGTGATTGGTTTGACAATAGTTAATGTGCTAACTAAAGTATTTTTCTCAATTACAATTACAAGAAAAGTTAAATTATTGTCCTTCGTCCAACCATGCAATGACATTGAAAGGTTGGTTTTGTAGGAGGGGAGGAAACATTGCAGGCGTCCATATATTTGGTTGTTTCAGTAGGTATTTATTCAAGAAATTGATCATGTTCTAAAGCATTTATGGATATAAGTGAGCCTACACATGTTCCACAATGGATGAAGGTAGATAGTGAAAGAGGAAGTGGTTCAACAACTCATTCTTCATTGTCATTGTAGCCAGTTTTTTTAACACTTCAACATTTCTCACGAACACTTGAATTAGTTTTAAAATATTGGTTTTGAACCTTTCAGTGCTATCCATTTGATGTGTATATGATTCTATTGTTCCATTTTCAGGTAGATGAACAAGTCACAACTTTTTATGATTCCTCCCAGTGTTCCGAATTGACACATAGAACTCCCATCTCATGTTGTCGAAGAGGTATTAGTGTCAATGGAGGCATAATTGATCATTCAAACCATGATATGGATTATGTTAGTTTTAGTCATAGTTCCTCATCACATGGTTTTGATGCACTTCAACATGATAGAGATTGGAAATGTGATATTAATTTATAACGCAAGGAAAAATTGTTTGGAAGATATTAGAGGGAGAAAGACCATGATAAGTTTGATAACATTTGATGGTCCAATCAAATCCTACCATTAAATATGAAAATGATGCAATGATTAAATGCTCCTAGTCTTTTATTTTAAATAAAAAGATAGAGAATGAGTCAAAGAAATATGGAAATTAATTAGGGAGTGTTTCACATGTTAACCCTGGCCCAACATATATAAGTGGACTTAATATGGAAATTTTCTCTAATGTTATCATGAGTGTTTGGAAACTTTTTTTTTCATTTTGGGAATGTATCCGTCTGCATTTCCATATTCATCCTAGATTCAACGCAAATTCAAGGAAAATACGAATAGTAAACGATTACACTCAAGGAAAACATGAATAGTAAATGGTAAAACTCAGGGAAAACATAAAGAGTAAATACCCGATAGAGAAAGCTTCCCAAATATAAGAACAAAATTGAGATAGAATCTATTTGATGGTCAGTAGCTACCCTTAACACAAATTCAATATTAATTCAAACCCCTAATACCCTAATCATTAAAGACCCATGACTGATTTGATGTCTGATGTAGAAAACAAAGAGTTAATTGATTATGGAATCAAAGAGTCAGATAACAAATCCGAAGAGGAGGATAGGAACGCTTCAACTTATAAATCCTTCACGAGAGGTAAGAGACACTCTCTTAGGGTAGTGTCTTCCCACCTACAACCATATGGGAATGAGTGACTGTAAGTTGGTGAGGTGGAAGCCAAGACCATCTAAGATACCTAATATTGGATAGGTTTTCCAAAGCCAATGAGAAATATCTATTGAGTCAAAATAATTATTTGCAAGCAGAATTGAAAGGTAGGACGAACACAAACTGATGACATTACCGCTCCTAATCCATCTCCTACTCCTTATTTTCCAATTGAATCCCCCTGCTCTTGCTCCTACTCATGATTTTGCAATTGAAACCCCTGCGACGTTGTTTACCATCGGTTAATTTCAAATCAAATTCCACATTCCCATAAAAAATGGAACCACATTACAAACCAGAAAACAAATTTGAATCAAATGCAGAAGAGAACTTTTCCCTCGACAAAATGAAAAAAAAAACTATCGATCAATTTTGGAATATCATTTCATCGTTGTGTTTCCCATCACACAACAACAATGGCACCACATTACAAACTAGACCACATGTATCACTTAGATGTGGAGGTGGATTTTTCCCTCGATGAAATGGAGAAACAATACCCTATCGATCAGTGAAATTGAATATCATTTCATCACTTCCCTTGGAATATCATTTTGTTTGTATTTTATCCCCATGGTTTAAACCGTTATAATTGTTTTTCATACATTTGGTTGAGTACACCCTTGGGGTGTTCCATTACCCCTAACAAAATCTTAACTATGTGTAATGAACACACCATAATTATGTGCACTTTCACTTGAGGCCGTTGTTATTCAAGGTGTTGGAATATCATCAAGTCCTTTCCTTTATTGTATTAAGTTATGCATATGTTCAATGTTAAATTCCTCAATTGGCCCTTAAAGGTCATTATTTATGGTCATGTACTTAAGAGACCAAACATTTGAAGTCTCAAATTATCCTATGTAATTTGTCCAAACAAGGACCCCAAATCATTCAAATTGGAAATACTTTTATAGTTCCACATGAATGTTTCTTACAAAATGAACACCCGAGTGGGAATTTTTCAAAGACTATCCCACTTGTTGGTGTTTAAGTGATCTAATTGCATACATGTCATAAGGTGTTGATAGCTATACTTATTTCTCCTATCTACTTATCCATGATAATATCAATTTTAAATTTGGATAGGTTAGCTATTATACCTAGGTCGAGTCCTTAGCTCATGTTCCATTCTAATAAAATTCTACATGTCCTTATTATTGTATCCCTAAACTATTTGTTGTAAAAGTGTAAGTCGCCCCACCTTATATATTCATTCCACACCAATTATGTATAGGTATCCTATCTAATTAACTTTATTTATATACCAAAAATCACATGGAATAGGCATTGACCCTATGTTTCCTCACTAGTAATGAGTGAGACATGTTGATTCAAAATTCAACTCAACATTAGTGCACTGATAAAAACTATCAATCTTTGATTATTCAAACTAGATTTCAACAATTTTCATTCAAAATGAGTTCATTTTTCTTAAGTTATACTACTATGGAGAATATGTTTCTCTAGGGCCTTTTCTCGCATGGGTCTGATATAGTTATACCCTTTCCCTCTTATCAAATTCTATGTTAATGTTTCTCAACCTCTTGTACAACTTTTTTCCTTGCAAATTGAATCCATTATACACTTATTATTTTTATATCCTCTCCTTATTTGTTTGTTAATGGGTTTGTGAATTTAGGCTTGAATCGCCATCAAAAAGTAATGTCATGTGAAAACAAATCTTTCCTTATTTGACCATTTATTTAACTTTTCACAAAACAATCCTCCATTTTAATGTTTCATTTGCTTGGATGTCTCAATTGGTATTGACTTGTTTGGATTTTAATTATCTCATTATGGACAAATTTATGTCACGTCTCAATGGAAAGAATATTAATGTCTCAGAAGAAAATTTATGAATGGTGCTAGATAAAAATATGAAAGACTATCTCTCAAACTATGTGTAATACACACACCTATAATTATATACATTCTCACATGATGATGATGTAACTCAAGGATGTATCAAATTTCTTCATTTATCCTATTAAATTGCACACATGTTCATGTTAGATTACTCAAATTGGCCTTAATATTATTCATATGCCCATATATTTAAAAAACCAAACTAAAAAGGTCCCATTTTCTTCAATGTAATTTGGCCAAGCAAGGATCAAAAATCTCAAATTGCAAATAATTCTATAATTCCATGTGAAGGATCTTTCCATAACCAACCCTAGAGTGGGAATTTTTCCAAAACTATCCCACTTTGCGATGTTTAAGTGATATGATTTTATACATGTCATAAGGTTGAGCTCAATCCATAGTTAGCTTCATCCGTCCTACCTGCATAGCCATGATAATACCATGTTTAAAATTGGATAGGGTAATTATTATATATAGGTCTAGTAGTGAGCCAATGTTATTATCTAATGCTATGGTACATATCCTTATAATTATATCCCTTAACCTTTTTGTTTAAATAGTGTAAAGAACCCACCTTCTTTGTTCATTTCACACTAATTAGGTTTAGGTCTCATATCCAATATCTATATTTGCATCCCAAGAAGTGTGTAGGCTAGGCATTGAACCCAAGTCTTCCCATTAGTGATGAGTAGGTTTTGTTGATCCAAAAATTGACTTAACATGAGTGCACTGATAAACAACATCAAATGGGATTCTTCAAATTGAATTTCAATAACTTGCATTAACGTCTGTTCCTTTTTCTTAAGAGATCATTCTAGGAAAGTATTCTCATTTGGTGCCTTTTTTGATGCATGTATTAGATATTTATACCCCTAACTTCTTTATCAAATTATTTTCCAATATTTCCCAACCTATTGTACGACCTCTCTACTTGTAAATTAACTCCAATATACACTCTTATTTTGTGTGTTCTCTCTCTTTTATTGTGTGCAAATGGGATTGAAAATTTTGGCTTGACACACCTCCAAATATTAATGTCTCGGAAAAAAATATTTCCTAATTTGACCATCTAATTTCCTTTTCACAAAATTCTCCCTTGTTTTTTTGTTTTCATTTGTTTATTGGTTCACATCGTCATTTTCATTTGACCTTTGGCCACATCATTATGGATATATTTGTGCCGCATTTCAATGGAAATATTGATGTCTTAGAATAAAATTCAAAATAGTGGATCAAAATAATAGAAAATTACTTCTCAAAGTATTTATGATGCACACACTTATAATTGTGTACACTTTCACTTGATGATGTTTTCATTCAAGGTAGTGTAATCTCACCTCCTTTAACCTATTAAGATTCACATATTTTCAATGGAAGACTCCTCAAATATGCCTAATATTATTGTATATGATCATGTACCTAAGAAACCAAACCATATGAAGTCCCAACCTCTCCCATGTAATTTGCCTAAATAAGGATCCCAAATCGTTCATATTGGAAATATTTCTATAGTTCCATGTGAATGATTTTTTCATAACCAACACTGAAATGGGAATTTTCCAAAAACTATCCCATTTGATTGTGTTTAAAAAATATTATTACATACATCTCATAAGGTTGAGCTCAGTCTATAGTTAGGTTCAATCCTCCCATCTACTTGTCCATGATAATACCATGTTTAAAGTTGGATATGATAAGTAACGGACCTAGGGATAGTCCTTAGGCCATGTGATGCTCTAACAATATGCTATGCATCCTTATTACCATATCCTTCAAATATTAGATGCAAAAGTGTAAGACATAACACCTTCTCCATTCATCCCACACAAATTAGGTTTCGGTACCTGTTCCAATTAACTTTATTGACATCCCAAGAATTTTATAGGTTAGGTGTTTACTTTATGTCTTCTCCTTAGCAATGGTTAGTATGTGTTGATCCAAATTTTGATTGAAAATTACCTCTCATAATATGTGTAATGCATGCACCTATAATTATGTACAATATCACATGATGATGATGATGATGTTATTGAAGGTGGTGTAATATTCTTCAAACTGGAAGTAATTTTATAGTTCTATGTGAAATATTATTCTCTAATGAATGCTAGCTCATGTAATTTATCAAGTACTTGATTATCAACATTATCACCCTTGCACTAGATGCATAAACGTGCATATCAAAAGAAATTTAAAATATTAAACACCTAAAGAAATAGTTCTACATCGACTAGACATGGGCAACAGTGACCAATGGATGGGGCCAATGTTGAAAAAATTTCAAATTGTTTCTGAATGCACTCAAATTTGTCATGGAATGGTGGTTAGAATGCCTCCACGATATGGGATGGTTTATATACTAAACTATGATAGAAACTATGATCAATAATCAGCATCTCCGATCTCATCCTACATTCATTTGAACTTTCTCAGATTGGTGTGCTTGGAATTCCTGACATACCCAACCACATCACGGTCACGTTGATATTTATACCCATATCCTATTTCCTTCAAAATGAATATCATGCATTCCAATTAGGCCCATGATATTGGTCACAAGAAGAAGGAACCAACTGACATTTCATCAATGATTCAAGGTACTATGGTAAATGGAGCATAAAAAACTTAGATGAAATCAAAAACCAAATACTAGAAACATATGATGAAGCTTGGAACTTTATCAAGTACTTGTTTATCGATGTTATCTACCTTGCAATATATGTGTCGATTTTCACGTTGAAATAATTTTAAAATATTAAACACCTAAAATACATAGTTCTGCATTGACTAGACATAGGAAATAGTGATTGGTGGATGGGGCCAACATTGAAACATTTTCAAATTGTTTCTGAATGAACTAAAATTTGACAAAGAATGGAGGTTCTCATGTATCCATGATATGGGATGGTTTCCATACTCAAATATTATGGAAACGATGGCCAAGACTCAGCATCTCGGATCTCATCCTACTTTCATTTGAACTTTCTCGGATTGATGTGCCTGGAATTCTCAACATACCCATCCATGTCATGGTCATGCTAATATTTATACTCATTTCCTATGTCTTTTAAAATTAACATTGTGCATTCCAATTATCCCCATGATATTTCTCACAAATATAATGTTCCAACTGACATTTCATCAATGATTTTGAGGTACTCTAGTGAATGGAGCACAACAAAATTAGATGAGAAAAAAAAACAAAGAAAAGAAACATCTGATGAATCTTGTGCACTTTATCAAGTAATTTTTTATCGACATTATCACCCTTGCAATAGATTCATCGATGTGCATGTTGAAATAATTTTAAAATATTAAACACCTAAAAAACATAGTTCTGCATCGACTAGACATGGGAAATAGTGACCGACAAATGGGGCCAACATTGAAAAATTTTCAAATTGATTTTGAATGCACTGAAATTTGAAATGTACTGGAAATTCACATGTCTCCATGATATGGGAGGGTTTCCAAACTCAAATATGACGGAAAAGGTTTCCAATACTAAACATATTCAATCTCATCCTACTTTCATTTGAACTTTCTTGGATTGACATGCTTGGAATTCCTGACATACCCATCCATGTCATGGTCATGCTTATATTTATACTCATAGCCTATGCCGTTAAAAATGAACATCATTCATGCTAATTAATCCCATGATATTGGTCACAAGGATAAGGTTTCGACCAACATTTCATCAATGATTTCAAGCTACTCTGGTGAATGCACGGTGAATGGGGCGCAAAAAACATAGATGAGAGAAAAGAAAAGAAAAAAGAAACATACAATGAAGCTTGTGCAATTTATCAGTACTTTTTTATTGATGTTATCTCCCTTACACTAGATGCATTGACATGCATGTCGAAATAATTTTAAAATAAACATCTAAAATACATCGTATTGTAGCAACTAGACATGGAAAACAATGAAGTTTGACATGGAATGAAGAATATGACAAAAACGACGATGGTATAAACTTGAATGCATTTCTCTTAGTTTAAAGAATAATATATTGTCTACTAAAACAGTCGAACCACATGAATTTGGAATATCACATGTTACCTCCCCCCACCCCCTCACTTCACTCTCAATTCCTCGATACCCAATCTATCTACTATTAAATATTTGAAAGAAACATAATTAATAACAATAAAACATAGAAACTAAGAAATAAATATTTAAGGTACATGAAAGAGACCAAAGCATCTAAAAACATATGAATGCATACCTCGTACATTTCATGATTTCAATAGAATTCATCTTCTTGTTCATCCAACTCATCATCTATATCATCTGGTTTAGAGTTCATGTTCAAAATACTAGCCATATCAACATAATCATCATCATTGTCATCAATTCCAAACATATCATCATTTGAAACATAGTCTTCTACATTTGGTTCGACTTCTTCGAGTTCTTCATCTGACACATTGTTAATATCATCTCCATTCAGAACATTGTCTTCCAAATATCCTTGAACTTCCTCGGTGTCTTCATCCGATTCATGAACTAATTGCTCCTCTACGTCATCTTCTTCCACTACATTATACTTTACTCAACTTCCTCTTGGATCATATATAATGACAAATGACCAACTTGATCTACCTGGAACATCTGGGTAAAATACTTGTTCGCATTGGCTTGGAAGAACATAGGGCTCTAATCCTGGCTCAACATTATTAGTCCTTGTATCAACCATGGTAAAACCATTATCATGTTGAATAACAATTCTCTTAGGATCACATTCATTTATTCTTAGCATGTACCATTTGACCTTGAACAAAACTAACTTGAATGAATTAAAGTCACACTCAAGTATATCATCCAAATACCCATAGTATCAATTTTCAAATTCTCGGAGATGTATGTCACTCATAGAGTGGACATTAGTAAACTAAAATATTGTTATTATCCCACTATCATAAGTTTTCCTATTTTCATCCAACTTTTTGATGCAAAATTTGCAACCATTGCACCACATGGCCTTTGAGTGTTTCAAGTGCAATATGCCAAACATGTAAAAAAACATTTTGGATTCATAAAACATATTTTTACTTGGAAATTATGCAAATTATGAAATAAAAACACTCCATATGCATCAATATAATATTCAAAACAAATAAGCATCATGGGTGAAAATGATTGCCTGTTTATTTTTTAAACCATGTGCTAAATCAATTTCCCTTTGAATAATATTTGTATATTGCCTAAGTTCATATTCATTAACCAATGAAGACACACCTTCCTATGTTAACATACCATTGTTATAATTTTTACATTGTTCAACTCATATATTCATCAAATCAAGATTGTTTGCAATGCAGTGATGTATCGCATCCCACTCTGCACTAGCTATATTAAAATAAAACAATGAACATACAATTAGTTACCATGGTATACCTTCATCTTAATAATATATAGGATGACTAGAAATTAAATAATTATGACATACATTAAAAAAATAAAAAATAAAAATGTATTATAAATATCCAATATCTACTTGCATCTCACTTTCCTCCTTTTACCTTTCCCCAATAGGTGCTTCCCTTCAAATATGTTGTTGGAGTCAACATCTGAAATGTGATACTCATGATTAATACTTGCAGCTATTTGAGGACTATATTGAGTGATATAAACCATGGTTTGATATACCATATATCCCTCTACCATAGAATCCTTAGGATGTGCTCTTTGTCTAACCAAATCCTTGAGTGATTTCAAGTGCCACTCAACCATCCACATTAACCTTGTGTGTACAAGTCCACACCATGGAAGATTTTAAGAACACTCCCGAGATTTATATGTATAATAAATGAGTGAATCTCCCTAATATATAGGAAAAATTGAAGGCTATTTTATCAATAATATAATATGTATATATAATTTTTTTAATAATCTTTCATTATATTATAGAATCTTGTAAAATATTGGCGAATCTTTCACCAAATTATAAGATATTGTAAAATCTTGGAAAATATTTCACTGAATTATAAAATATTGTAAAAACTTGGTCAATTTTTCATCAAATTATAAAACCTTGGTGATATTTTTCTAGGAAGACTTATCATTTGATTATGTAGATTAATAAGGTATTGAAATATAAGAGCATATATCAGAGCTCCACTCTCTCGAGTCGTATACCCTCAAATGAATAAATGCATGAATGAGGAGAGGAGGTATTTATTTGTACATTGGACAAGGAATATTGGTTCACTCAAAAATGGAGGTGTTGGTGAAACACTACACTAACTAGATTTAGGGAAAGTGGGGACTCCCCTTTTTATCTCGTCTGTTAATGGTCCAACAAACATGTGGGGACCCAAATATTGACATACCAACAAACTGATAGAATTGAACACTTTACACTATGGAGTGATTCTAGCACCCATGAACCATTATTACAACGTGGAATATTATCAAGACTTGAAACATTAATATAGTGTATGAATTCCCAATTAGATTATTTTCCAAATCTCTCATTTTTAAGATACCATGTAATAAAAGAAAAAAATTGCTTATTTGTTTATAGATACGAATGCCACTTTTTCCTTTCTTTTGTTGACACTCAAAATATTAATTATGTCATTTGATTTAGAATTTTTAGAGTTAGTTGGAAACTTCCAATGGTTATTAGAAATAAGAACATACACTATCAAGAATAGAAATCACATTAATCCATAATCATGCATATGATTATAACTACTCTATTAAATACTACTTTTTCTTAGATAAATTGAGGAGGTGTTTGTATCCATGTCATTGAGATTTTTTAAAGCATGCAAAATGTGGTAAAATTGTTTTATCACCCTCATTGAATGCAAAAGACTAGATATAAAATAACATAATGTCTACATCTAAAGTCAAACATTCCATGTACATATTATATATCATCATGATGGAAATTAAGTATTGTGTTCCAACTAAATCATATATTTATCATACATAACTAGATCCATTTATGGATGATGATAGCAATTACACATAAAAACAAACTACCAAAAATCATTTTACTTCTAAATGACCCTTACAAAAAACCAAATATCATAAAACAAGTATGAACCCAATAAATTTAGGTCACAAATAAAGTTGATGAACTTGGCAATACAAATAAAAAAATCTACCAGTCACAAACTTATGGATATGAATAAAATAATCTACCAATACATTTTGGGCAACTCTACAAGAAGACAACCAAAATAATGACCATTCCATTGTATCCCCACCATTATAATCAGTGTGCATTCATTTATATTACAAACATTTCAAACATCAACAATAACATACATAAAATATGAAAATATACACTCTCATTAATGCCTTAGATCCAATAATAATTGCAGGGCAAGATCCTAATAAAATCACATTTTAAGCTACTAGGTCAAATTCAGTTTGAATATATAAAAACCATGTGGCATCTCTCCATCAAGAGTAGCATCCACTAAAAACATATAAATGTAAGTCGATAGTTTAAACATGACAAGGCATAAAATAAATCATATCTTTTGATATTTATAACACTTTCATGGAACCAATACTCCTAGGATAGAATAAAACCCTAATAACACTGAATGAGCCCTAAGAATCAAGAGTGACCTATTATTCAACAGGCCTCAAAAAGCATCCATGACAAAAAAACATGATAAAAGGTAAACTTATAATATAATAATCTACAGTAACTGTGGATAAAAAATCATGATAAAAAGAATACTACGTTAATTATTGGGTAAAAATCATGATGTGAATTTGTATTCTCTAATAAATTGCATGTGCAGAATGCCCCTTTAATACTTGATCTTTCGACAATGGAGATGTTACGAAAAGATTAAACTGTTGAGAAAACTAAGAACGAAAAGTGGAATTGCATCAACCAAAACCTTCACCCTACAAGCACAATCTAATGTGAGTGAACCAGGAATCAATGTAGCCTTTATATGGAACAAAATAGCCCCTGATTTTACCTCTAATATTGAAAATCAACGGCTCAAACAAGGTATCACATGAAATTGACTAAAAATACAGGCTTATGCAACCATATTCTTGAATTAAAAGGAAAATGGCGGGAGAAATATCATTTCGGAGTCTCCATTGATGAAAATTGGGGACGATGGAGTGATTTCACTATATTTTCTCTAGAAAGTTTGGGAGAAAGATAGATTGGAGGATATTTTGCTAGGGAGAAAATTGTTTTTTTCATTTTCCTCATTAATATACGGGAGGGCTATTCATTTTGGATTCATAGTTTTCCTAATAAATATTGGGAGAATATATTTTACCTGAAAAAACCCTTTCCATATAAGAAAATAGCCCACTAATTTTATGTAACCCCTTAATATAGCCCATGGGCTATATATATCTCCTAAAATTATCCATGGTCCACACTTCTCAATCTCCTCAACTTGGTGTATGAGGTAGTGTCTTGTGCATTGAAAAATGACAGAGGTATATACTTTTGCATTTCACACATTAGACGAGGAATTTTTGTCCTCCAATATTTTATACCTTCTTGATCTATTTCTTTAGATGAAAATCATCTACAGATGATGCAAGCAAATCATAGGTTTCAACATAAATGTATATAGTACATTACAAGTAAAACACATGCATGTAGTCAAAATCAAAATAAGTTCTAAAACGAATTCACGAAAAAATTACACTTTGCATATAAATTGCCACTTACCTCATGCATTTGCCAAGATCATATATAACTTGTTTCACATTGTTGTCAAAGTTTTTTGGGAGAGATAGAGGTAGAACATACTGTATCAAAATAAATGATCAATCATTATGTAATACCAAATTAGTATAAGAAAAAACACTAACATGATCATGTTTCACCAATATACAAATAGATACACCACATTAATTACCTTAATGAAGGTATGTCAATCATGAGTTTTTACCCCACGTAATTCACCTTTCTTTGTTAGGATATTCTTCATGTTTGAACAAAATCCAATGGGAAATTTAATTTTCTCAATAACCTCTTTAACATCTTTGCTTTGTTGCTCTTTCAATACCCATGGAAGGGAATTAATATTTTGGGTGTCTCCATCGCTATTTGAACATATCACATTTTGCATTGCATGATTGGCCTCCTTAATGTCATTACAAATCTTGACATTTTTTTCTTTATCTCTCCCACCATCTAATCTTTTCCATAAGGTCTTTGTTATGTTCTTCTTGATGTGCATTGTATCAAACAAATGAACAATTTCTAGATGCTCATGGTAGGGGATCCTACTGAATTACTCAGGATAAATTTTCATTCCTCGTTGAAGCAACTCATTACTGATGCCTTGATCACATCCTTCAATACAAAGCATAATTAAATCTATTATAACAACACTTGTAAATTATTAAACTAATCAAAATACAATAAAAATATAAAATATTCAAAACATTTCATGTATATATTGATACATAGACAATTTCATCCATACCATTACGATTTGAATATCTTTTATATTGCTTCATCTGTAGACCAGCTGTCATTCTTCGTGGTTTAAAACTAGTCTCTTCTTTCCCATTGAAAATATATTTTTATGTAGGCTGATGCCTATGGCTATTAAAAAGGGACTTCCTATACTCATCAAACACCTCATTTCGAAAACTTCTTGGATGAGGAGATCTCATCATAGGACCACAAACTGGACATGCAAATTTACCCTTTGTTTGAAGATATACAAGAGATGTATTAATTTTTATATCAATTATTTACAATGAAGTATGTATAATTATGTAGGGTAAAGTTATAACATACCACAAAAATGTATTATCCCTGGGGCATCATGAATTGACCATAAAAGCATTGCATGGAATTGAAATTCTCTTTGTGCATTTTTTGGTCTATAGATACCATACATAGTTACACCCTTCCATAACTCTAGCAACTCATCAATAAGGAGCTCCATGTATACATTAATATCTTTGACTTAGTATTTACCTATTTGATTTAACATAAAGTACAAAAGTACGACATATATGAGTAAATAAAGATATATAAGACATTATTTGAAAACATAATTGAAAATATATTAATGACCAAAAAAGAAGAAGACATAATTATGAAACAAAAAAGACAAATGAGATATTACAGTGTTAAAAAAAATATTCTAAACAAATTATAAATACCTTGAACAATAATTGCCAACAGTATGTGCTCCTTTATTGACATCCATGGAGGAATGTTATTGTCAATAACAAAAACAAGGCATAGCGAGTTAGTATGTCTGAGCTCTCTGAATGGATTGACACCACTGACTGCTAATGAAATCCTAAGATTATGAGGTTCTTATTTAGACTTTGGTCATCTTTCTCCTATCTTCATAAATATAGATCCATCCGTAGGTATTTGAAGAACACCATCTTCACGTATGTTCTTTGCGTGGTAATCCATTAACTATGTCATAATGCTTTTGCACCTGAATACTTGCCGCAAACATGGAATTATGGGAATATAATGAAGAACCTTGCAAGGCACCTTGTTTTGTTACTTTATCGACTCGATATATATTATCTTCACATTTTGGGCATTTATTTTTCAATACATGTTCTTTATAGTATAGAATATCATCATTAGGACATGCATGAATAACTTTTTACTCCATTCCAATATCTTTGATTATGGCATGTAAATCTGGGTATGCGCGAGGTAACACATTTGACAACGGTAACACAAATTTAAATACCAATCTATAACATAAAAAAATAATACTACTTGTTAATGTAAAGAATATTATTAATACATATTGCATCCAAATGTTAATACATATTGCATCCATATTGACAACGGTAACACAAATTTAAATACCAATCTATAACATAAAAAAATAATACTACTTGTTAATGTAAAGAATATTATTAATACATATTGCATCCAAATGTTGCGGATGATGATCAACTAAGATTAAAAACACCTAAAAAAATAAAAGCTTTGTCATCATGTACTGAATGTGACAAAATTAATATATTACACACCTTACGAGTTGTGTCACGCATGTGTTTGACATACCATTTGCAACCTTTAAGTTCAACAACAACAATAAAGCAGAGAGAAGGCTTATTGTTTAGCCTTCATAAAGAGGTTCACTTGCCCTCTGAAGTACAGGTATATCATAAGTAGCTTCAAACTGATTGTCATTATCTCCAATTCCAACATTATTAAATGTCTCCTTGATAAATCTATTTGTACCATATTCTTCATCTTCTTCAACTATCTTACTAGCATCATTATCTTCTTCCATCGGATCATTAGCTCGATTCTCAATATTTTCTCCATGTAGTTCTTGATCAATAGGCGCTTGTACAAACTACACCTCTTCCTGCTTGAGCAATTTCATAGGGTGATTTCTCTTTACAATTACAAACAATAAAGTAATATTAGTGTATATAACAAATATTTAATGATACAAGCGTTTACATACATAATATAGGAAAACAAAGACAACATAGACAATGACAAAGACAACTTAGGTGAGAGTGAGAAACGAAGACAACAAATCAATGATGAAGCTTGTGCAACTTATCAATATAATTAAAAATATGAGCCGACGTGCATCTTGAAATTATTTTAAAAGAAACAACAAAAATACATTGTAATAGGACTAGACATGGGAAATAATGACCTCTGAATGGGACCAAAGTTGAAATTTTGTCAAATTGTTTACGTATGTAGTGGAAATTTAAAGGGACAAACTGTTTGCATGCCTTGACTATATGGGATGGTTTCTAGACTCAACGATGACTCAAATCATTATCAATTTTTATATATTTAATTTATTTTTATAAAAAATTAATAAACTAACATTACTGTTTATGAAAAACAATCAATAGATATATTTGGACTATAAACACTTTTTAACCAATATGCGTGTGTGTGTGTGAGAGAGAATAAAGTAAATTCTGAATATAACTGTTATGGAGAGAAATTCCTATGGCTTGGGGTACCACGATAGACAGCTTGACTCCAGAAATCAATCCTTTCCAATATGCAATAGAAATTAAATATCTAACACTAAAGGATCAAACCTTGTACCTTATTCTGGACGGTTGAAGTAGATCCCCATTGAGCTTTCCAACTTCAGCTTGTATTGATTAATCACTTCCTCAACAACAAGCAAACAAGACAAGCATACTATATATATGGGTGTTAGATCTATTCTAGCATATATAATCAATAATGTATAAGCATTTGAAAACATCCATGGATAAAATATTCATTCAAACACACATTATTGGATAGGAAAAGATATTACTATTAATATAAAATCAGAGATTACAATGGATACAACCTCTATCAGCATGTCTGCGAATAGGAGAAACTGAATCCCCCACTTGGGCCTCCACCACCTCAATCCTCCATCTCTCGATAGCAAGCTCACAAGCAAAAGGAAAGCTTGGGAAGAACACACAAGTTCTCCAAGGGACAAAGGGATGCAGAACTCAAGCACAAGTTCCAGCAGCAATGGACTATAGTTTCTTTTCTCTCAATTCTCTCATATATCTTTAATGTACCATAGAGTTCCTTATATAGCTTTTCAAAGGGGTAATGAAAGGTCGAATCCGAGCAATCTCAAGGCATAGGGAAGGCCAGGAGTCAAGTGAGTCGGATCCATGTCAAGGAAAAATCCAAAAGGATTTGGATTATGCACACATCCCGATGTACATGGTTTTAGGGGTCAAACCCACGTATATACGCGATTAGGGGTTTAAAAGTTGCGTGTACTAATTTTCACATGTTTTTAGAGATGGTCAAGGAAACATCAAAGGACAAAAAATGGTCCAAGGGGTCTAAGGAGTCTGCAGAGGGACAGGGGAAGGCCATACAGGTGTGATTCACCTAGAGTGGTAAAATCAGCTATAACAATAACCCCTAACCCTTTAATCCCCTAAAATATATACAAAAATAATAGCAATACATTATTTGTCTTCTACATTTTACATATAAACGTCTATGAAAACAATCTACAATACAAAGACATATAATGAATAACTTACTAATGGATGATATTCATGCCCACTTTCAGCATGTCCATACAATCTATTGACAACCATTGTTATTAGAAGTTTCCTTCATTTCAAGCCCTTGCATATTTTACAGGGGAAATAACATTTTACATACTTTGAAGCCCCATATGCAAATCCCACATTTTGTTGGCCTCCTTGAGGAATGTTATGTGGCATGTTTCCTCACAAAACCTTGAGTGAGGATTATCTTCAATAACTTTGCATTATGAACTGTACAAAATAAGTCGTTCAATATTCAAAGATTGTTGGAAGTACAACAACAATGTCGAAGCTATTAGATTATATAGACCTCCAACTACCTAATTATAGTCGTTGACAAATGGATAGTGTATTAAAAGTGAAATATCTCGTATATCCAATACTTCTTGAATTCTTGTCGAATATCTGATATTTTGAGTTGGATATATGACAGTTCTTGACAATTAGTCAGATATCCAAGGATATCGGGCATTTTAAAAATAAAATAAAATAAATACAGTTACCATCTGACATTTTGTTTCGATTTTCATATAATGTCGGATTTTCCATCCATATGTATTAGTGAAATATCTACTATGCAAGGTTTTGTTTGATTCGCTATACCAAACAAGTTTCTATCCTCAAAATAATCTAGTTGCTCCAAACTCCTTCCATGTAAGCCTCTCTTCCAAAACTCTCATCTCAAAATTTGGAAAAATAATGAAATAATGTTTAGCTTTTTTTACTTTTAAACACCTTTTTGAATTAGTTTTCAAAATTAAAATTCCCTCCCATTTTTCAATTTAGCGAAAAATAGCTTGTGCGATTTTTTTTAATTTTGATTTTTGACACTCTGGTGCGCTCTTGGCTTTGCCATACCAATGTGTATCCACATTAACCACATTGGTTCATTTGAATGTTAGTGTAGTATCACATAAAAATATAATATAGAAAAAAAAACCTATGTCACTCTTTGGTGTGTATACAAATTATGCCACATCATTGTGTGTTTATATAGGAAGCACATTGGTATGAATAATTTTGGAAAATGCATCGATAAATATCTGCTATCACATATAGTGTATATTTTCTTTTGCGGGGGATTTTTTGGATGTTGAGATATGGTGTGTCCATTGTTATGATGCACCAGTGCATCACAATGTTAAAGTCGCACCAGTGCAGTTTATTTTATTTTGGCACACCCATTTAATTTAAAAGTCCTATGATTTGATTTTTCAACTTAAAATTTTATATTCATCTCAAATGTTCTTTTAGGATTCAACCGCACCAATTACAATATTTCATAGTATATATGTGTTTCTTAAACTCGCCTTATTCTTGCAAAATGATTTCCAAACTATATTGGAAGTTAGATTGTGATATGGTTCTCAAAAATATTGTAGGACTATAGAGACGTATATTGGTTTTTGATTTGAATAAAATGTAGGGAGAAACTCTTATAGTATCAAATGGTCATTCTTCAAATTCTAGCTCATTCCATCTTTTTCAAAGTTCGGCAAGTCATTCCTTTCCATCACCAATAAGTTCAGATTTTATTTATATTTTTATTATCTATTTGAATTTTTGTTACTTATCCATGTGAATTTGAATATCAATGGATTCTGTATTGCAAGATCCCAATTTAGGATCGAGTTCAGATGCATAATATATTCCACCAGTTGCAAAATGTCATAATATCTTATTAGGAGCAAGATACCACAAGCAACTCGTAGATGAAAATGGGAAGCCGCTTCACCCTATTAATTGTAACATGCCATCTTCCATCCACAATCTTACGTCATCGACGATAATTCATTATGCGATGGATCTCTTTTATGACACCCCAGTAGTATTTGGTTGTTCAAAATGTTAAGGGTTCAAGGAGAACCTTCGGTGTGTCACACTCACCCATTACACCAATGATTGATTACCCAATGTTGATGGTCTAATACCCCCTACTGGAATAAAAAATCCAATATGTGATATAGAAAAGACACGTAGGAACACTTCCCTATGCTATTTTTGGAAAAGTTGGAAGTTAAAACAACTCTCTCATCCTATATTGACCAACCCGTCTTCTTTTGTTCAATCAACTAAAACTTCTAGTGATCCAAAGTATGATATGAATTCCTCCCAACACATCCCTACTAGAAGATAAAAAAAGTTGCAAGAGTTGAAAGCAAAATTGTCCAAGTTCACACCAAGGTCCTTCTAATTGTTCGAGATTGGTGATTACTTATATCTTCCTACGAATTTGCAAAGTAAATATCAAACATATGCTGCAAATATTGGGTTGTTTATCCTTTCACATGTATTTGTTCCTCCCAAATAGTAAGTAGCAATTATGCCATTTTGTAGTCCTCTCTATTGTCGGCCGGATTACTTGAATATTGTTAAATACAAGCATACCATTTCCATGTATATTAGGTACATGAATGGTTATGTTTATGGAAACATTAACAAGAACTTGTTATATATCAATGGTCATCCACGCACTCATGGGAACATTACAAGGTTCATAAATAGTTCTAGGTGCTCTTTATTTTCTCCAAATTATTCATTTAATGAACACTTCAATGACGAAGAGATCTTTATGAAAATGAAAGAATCTATATTTTTTGGTGTGCATACAATACATAGTTTGTCTCTTGGTGACAAGTTGTTATTAAACTATACTTTTTGTAGACCACCAACTACTTGTTAGAGACACCTTGCATTCCAATTACCCTAAGACCTCCCCTTATGGGTGTAAGGCAAAAAAATGTTGATTAATTGTGCTTGCTAATATTATAATTTTTTTTTATGGTCAAAATAGGGGACTTTCCCTATACTCCTTGTGTGAGTCATCACACACACAAGGATGCATGATCACTTTGTTAACATGTGTAATTGTCACGCCAAAATCTCACACATGTACTTATAAATTGCACCACCTGAACTGCTAGCCTTGGATACAAAATTCTTCTTCAATCTATTGTATTTGTTAATTTTCAATGGGACTCATGTTAATGTATTTCTCATTTGAAATTATGTTTTATAAATTGTTAAATTAATTTATATTTTTTTTCATTTATAGATAAAATAGGGGACTTTCCCCAAACTCCTCATGTGAGTCATCGTACACTTAAGGATGTATGATCACACTGTTTATATGTGTAAATGTCACGTCGAAATCTCACACACATACTAAATTGCAGTACCTATGTTGCTAGCCTCATATACAACACTCGTATTTGATTAAGTGTATTTGTTAATTAATTTCTATGGTATTCATTATAATGTATTTCTTAATTTGTGCATGAGGTTTAGAATAGATTGTGAATGGGTGTATTGTTAAGGGACTCCTTGAATAAGGTCACCTATTCGAAAATCTGTGGATATTATCCTAACAAAAAAATGTATTGCTCAATTTGAAATTTTTAAATTTTATTTGGGATTGATGTTAGTTTATCGTTCGATTTGAATGTTTTCTTTATAAATTATTTGTAGTTGAACATTCTCTATTGGAAATTATTCTTGTGCTTCTGTAATAATTGTTTCATATAATGCTAGATCAAACCATTTTCATTGTGCTTACTAACATCATCAATATAATGTTCAATATTTTTGAAGTCAAGATTCTGATGATGAGAAACATGTCTACCATCTCCCGTTGCACCTCAATACAATGTCAAATTGAAAGAAGAATGCAAAAAGGGTGCAACTCAGAGAGGAAGCATACCAAATATGGTTGAATCAACCACCTATTCAATTTTACTGTGTCTAGACTCATCAATTATGAATTCCTACCGTAATAGTAGTTCTTATCATGTTGGTAATGGAGGCATTGAAATAGAGGTTGTTAGGGATGATTTATTATGACATACGAGTGCCATGGATCCAATGTTGTTACATACATTCTAAGACAATGATCTAGGGGATGATACTCATATCACTAAAATCTTCTTTTAAATCCTTAAATTGGCTTCCACCATCCCTCTCTTTGGACCTTGATGGTCAGAGTCTACATAGTTGGGGACAACAATGTTACTATACAACTTGAAAGAAATGTATGGCATGTCAGATGCATGTTTCTCACCACTTTTTAGTTAATTGACCATCAACCTCGTTATATTTTGAGGAATCTTGTCACACAATAAACATTGAAAATGGTCAATTTTATGAACATTAAATGACATTTTACAATTTTATTTCCGACTAACTGCAGGTTATTCAAATATAAGGTACTTACAAATGATAATGTATTTTCTAGTAGTTGCAAAGAGGCAAAGAAAATGTTGAAAATTTTGGGTGTTGAGTACATATCATATAATGTGTGTCTAAATGATTGTATTCTATATAGAGGTGAATATGCAGACAAAGAGATATGTCCAAAATGTGAGCATGACATGTACAAACAATTAAGAAACAAGGCTAAAGCACATGTTCCTCCTCAAAATATATTGGGGCACATGCCTACAATCCAAAGGATTCAAAGGCTCTTTCATTGCAAAGAATTAGCTATGTTGCAGGGATGGCATGTCTCGCACCACAGTGAGGAAGGAGCAATATGAATCCCAAAAGATTCAATATCCATGAAGCATTGGCTCAATAAATTCAAGGATCAAGTACAAATCCTTCAATTGAGCATATCCATAGATAGCATTAACCCATACTCCCTCCAAAAGACTAGTTATTTTTTTTATTCTGTAGTAGCGATTAATAAAAATATCCCCCCATGGTTGTTCGTGAAGAATGAACATCTTATGTTGGATCCTATAGAACCTGATAAAAGACAAGTGAATATTACTAATGTTTACCTACAACCATTGATCAATGAATTGAATGAATTGTGGTAAGGGATACAAGTATATGATGTATCAAGGCCCATTCCAATAGAGAGGAGTTTTGCATTGTAGGGCATATGTACGTACACCACACATGATTATCTAAGGTAAGGAGTTTGAATTGGTAAATATGTTGTTTGATTTGTTTATATTCAAAGAAATATTTCTTGGAATATTTAATTCAGCGTGACTGTATTGATCTTCAGCACTAAAGTTCTCTATATACCATAACACTTACAGTCTTGTAAAAAAACGTAATCATGGATGTAAATGCTGTGGACCTTCTATGAAGTCTAGGTGGTATAGAGACCTATAAAATATGGTGTATGACTACTCAAGGGTATTCCTCCCAAAAAACCACCCTTATAGAAGAGAAACATTTTCTTTCAATGGAAAACTAGAGAGAACCCAAAGGCTTGAAATAATGACATTAATTAACTGGCTTAGGGCATATGACAGAGAAAAGGAGAAGGAAATTACAGAGATGTTTAATTCAAATGGGGAAACTATGTTTAATGTCCCAAATTCTTTGGCACCTATGTTTTTGAAAATTCCCATCGAGATGAAAAGGAAATCAATATTTTATGAGCTCCCATAATCGGAGCATCGTAAGATTTTCTAGTTACTAGATCCCATGCATATATTTTAAAAAAATATCATGTTCTTTGTGGTGGCACATATCATTTAAAAAAAGTGACATGCTGGTTGTTAGGAGAGATATTCTTTCTTCAAATACTAAAAATAAGCATTGGCCAAGACAAGAAAATAGACGAGAGGATGGTCCCTCTTGGTCATTAAAAGAAGGCAATGTCCCATGGGGTTTGAAGAAAGATGATCTTTCTTTCGAAAATGAAGTTATATTGGCTGTGAAGGCGCCTTATTTATATGGGTCTACTTTGCTACATTGTTTCACAGTAGATGAACATTTGTTGGGTTTGAAATCACATGACCATATCAACCTTCTAAGGGTACGTATAATGTCAAAAAAATGTTTTTATTTTTTATTTATATCTTTTACTACACAAGTTAAAATGCAATTAATTTTTTGTGTTCACTTTGTAGTGCCATTAACCATTTTTCGTGTGTGGGTGTGTGAACCACAACTTTCCTGACGACATGCAACATGACATATCTAAACAATCTGCATTTGTATGGTGGATCGTATCAAAGAAGATTTACATCACTAGAATTCCACGATGGCGTCAAGAGATAGATAAGATTGTTTGTATGTTTGAGAAGGAATTGTCGATGAGTTACATGGACTTGCAAGTCCATATTCCCATTCACCTATTTAATGAGGTTGAATTAGTTGGGGTGGTCTCATTTCGTTGGATGTTCTTCTTAGAGAGGTACATGAAAAATTGAAGGGATTTATTCGGAAAAAAAAAGGGAAAAACTCGAGGGGTCTATGGTAGAGGGGCACATAGTATATCGGAGTCGTTCTATTATGCCAATGAGTACATAAGGAAAATTTACAGCATACTAGGCACAATGATTCGGGATGATGAATGTGATGAGGAAAAGAGAGAAGGGGAGATATTGAAAACAAATGGAAAAATGTGCATGATAAAGTGTAAGTCGCTTATATTTCGATCTTCACATTTACACATAGTAACCAATCACAACAAAATTCAAAATTTGTATTTGATCTCATACATATTGTATGTGGTTTTGTTTCCATGAATACAACAATTAATTCAAAAATCAATGTAATCAATAAATTCATTCTTTACAACGTGTAGGAAACATAGTCGTGGATCACATTGTATGAAGAGAAGAGGAGGAAATGTGACATTGGAAAAAAATAATTTAGACGGTTGAACGGTAGAAGCATGCCTTTTCCAAATCATTTAAAGATAATATGTCAATGATATGTCCCAACAGTTGGGTTGCGGACCAAGTCAAAGAGAAATATGGTGCATCTGGTCATTACCTGCTTGAAGAGGATGATGCACTAAACATTGGGACCGAGTGTAACAACTATGTAATAATCTCTTTATGTACCTTTCTAAATTTATAATGCACCTTTGAATTATATCATATATGTTTAATATATTAATGGTTGGATTATTAGACATATTACACCATAATTTGTTCACTTTTTTACAGGTGCATTTGTTCCCATCTATGTGGGCATATGGATATCATTTCACACCAAGTAGGATGATGATGGATGTCTTATGCAAAAGTGTGGAGTGGAAGTTGAATTCGACCAATTTAACCATGTTATTCCACCACGATCGAAACCTGATAAGAGGGAAGTTGGGTTGTGTTAGCAAGATACAGGTCATCATTCAAATTAACTTCTCATCTTTCCAATATGTTATATTTAGTGCAAGTGGTGGGACACATTCAATAAGAATACTCTAAAGGAATATCATGATAGTGGGTTGATATGTATCAACTCTAGAAAGATGGATGAAACTAAGGAGCCTTATGTTTTCCCAAAACATTGCAACCAAGTGTTCTTTTACTCAGATGTGTTGGATATGGATTGGTGGTTCATATTAAGACACGACCCTAGATCTAAACATATTTTTTAGAACAATAGTGCTATCATGTCAACCAAGGAAGATAATGAGGGTGAGGATGAGGGTAAAGGCAATGAAGAGTGATATGTACATGTTTTATTTAATCATTTATAGATTGAGATATCATTTTGTTATTTTTATATTTGATTGTCTAATTATATTGATTATTTTTCATGTTATGACGGTGGAAATGGAAAGTTGATTATTGAATGCAATGTTTAAACAATTTCAGTTGGTTAACAACCATTCTAATGCGCAGTATGTTTCATGTATGTTAAGTGATTTGTGATTGTATGGATGATTGTATGTCATTGTCCATAGTTAGAAAAGATCTTTCTTTCTTTGTATTTAATTCATTGTAGTGTAGTTTTTATCATTTAATTTATTGTATTGTTACAACTGGATCAAAATTGGCTAATTAGAGTGCAAATAATCATTGATGTTCATCATATTTAGAATTTATTATAATTTCAACTACTTTCATTTGAATAACAAGGTGGTTTAATGAATATATTATACTTAGACACTTATATTTTATATTTTAGATATTTAGACACTTATATAACGTTAAGGCAGAAAAAACTTATGGCAAGAATGAAATATGTATATCTTTTAAAATTATGATGTAATACATTAAAAAATAACAAACTATATTTTTTTTAAATCCT
Source organism: Pseudotsuga menziesii (assembly GCA_001517045.1). Classification (NCBI taxonomy): domain Eukaryota; kingdom Viridiplantae; phylum Streptophyta; class Pinopsida; order Pinales; family Pinaceae; genus Pseudotsuga; species Pseudotsuga menziesii. The sequence goes on along the minus strand of LPNX011220437.1, from coordinate 1,056,944 downwards.
ATATTTGGAATATGCATATTCATGTCTATATATATTTGAAGTTTCATTGGTGATGGATTTCTATAGCCTATTTAAAGATAATGTGAAAATGGAGATATTGGGAAACATTTTTATGAAAATGGAGATAATATTTTTTATGCTTTTATTTAAATTTTATTTAAAAATTAAATGAGATATGAAAAGTGTGGAATTTCACATTGTTATTCAAAGTTTAAATATTTAATACTTTACTTGATACCTTGATTAAAGTCAAGGTTTATAAGTCATTTTAGTACTTTAAAATAGTCACATAAGCATCAAAGGGTAATTGTTGAACTTATGATAAAGAAAGTTCATGATCCATGTGTCCATATTAAGAATGAGAACCTACTAAATATTATCTTAAATGTTTTTATTTTTCTAGACAACTCAACAATATTGAAATTCAGAGAAAAACGTTTCTCACTTTCGATTAATGATCAAATTTCACAGTTAATCTAATATCTTTGTTATGTCTCCATATTCGAAATCTAAACCTACAAAATGTTCTTTTAAATGTATATTTTTTTAGTCAACTAAGTTTCTCACTTTTGATCAAAGTTCAAATTTCAAAATTCATCTAGTATCTTAACTAGGTTTCATTTTCATTTATTATTCCAACTCGTAACACTTAAAGGTAACCATCACCATTCAAAATAGAGAAACACTTAAAAGTAACCATGACCATTCAAAAGTAAAAGTCGAACTTAAAACATCAAAAAGTCACCATCCATATGTACATATTACCTAATTTTATACACTTTTTAAGGTTTGTTATTATAATTAATTTCACTTTTACTAAATTCTACTTAAAAATTTTCAAAGCATTATGTCCCATATAAAATATGTTAACAATATTTAAAACAAAATTGTCCCAATAAACATATTTAATGTTTACAAATTTTAAATAATATATATAAATTAGAGAAAGTGGGTCACCATTAAATTGCCATTTCATTATTGGGAAGGAGTTAAAAGCATAAAGAAAACAACTTGCTAACATATACGAGGTGAGGTGGGATGGGGTTGGGCAGAGGGAATGTTCTAAAGAAAACCATTGGCTAAAAACACCTAGAGAAGAAAAACAATGGATTGCCCCATGGAGATAACCTATTATCTCCACTTTTATGAAAAAAATCAATAAAAATGGTGTTAATGTGATGGTGTTATATATTTTATGATATAAGTCCACAAAATTGTTTAGTACATCAATTGTAACAATATGATAGTAACTACATTGTAAGGAAGAATACATTATTGATGTTTTTAAATAAACACCTCTCACAATTTTTCAAAATAGATATGCACGATGTTTTTTGACAATTTAAATTATTGCATCTATAATACATCAATAATGAGCATCAACTCATGAGCTATAAGATAAAAGTCTATAAAGAGTATATTATTAATTAATTTGTTAAGTGAGTGTGTTATTTATTGCATTATTATTTTTTGTAATGTGATTTTAGGAATTTCAAGTTCCCAAATAGTGCATGTTTCCAACACAATTTTAATTTTTACGATATTTAAAATGAATACAACTTTAAGGAGGAAAATTAGTGCAGCATAATAAACGCATGACCTGACCAATATTACAATATCAACTATAATTATTTTCAATATTTTCCTTTTGCAAAATGAAGGGGTAGTTCCTCCTTGGAAAAAAACATATTATAGGCATGGGATAACCAATATTGGATATTCGTACTACATTTCCCAAACATGTCGAAAAGGTGCACACTTTGATTTTTAAGATTGTTGTAATTATTTGTAAACATTTTTCACCCTCATTGTCATTTTCACCACATAAACATATGATCATCATCATTTTCACCATCATCATCATTTTCAGGATTTTCAACAACTAAAAAATATAAACATAAACATCATGTTCATACCATCATAAACATAAACATCATCACACCATCGTCGTCGTCATTTCCATGACATAAACATAAATATAAACATACCATCATAATCATTTTCAGCATCTAACAAAACTAAACATACACAACAGCATACCATCATCAACATAAAACTAAAAATAAACATGAACGTACCATGGTAAAAATTACCATACATATTCATCTAACAGATTTAAACATCGTCTAACACACATATCTAACAATTATAACATCCAACAAAACACAAGTTGAATTTTCTAACATAAACATCACACGCATTTAACAAACATAATTGAACCTGGCCTAACATATACATTATCATCAACATATAAATAAAAATCAACATATAGAACATGGGAAATGTCGTGTGTGTGTATGAATAATAACATCCAGATGATGATATATGCATCCAAATATACATGTCCAATGCAATAACTACTATAACATATCTAGTCCACCTCTAGAACTAGAGAATGAATACTACCTCTCCCACCAAAGCTAGAGGTATTAACACCCCCACCAGTAGAGCCAAAGGAATCAACACCTTTTCTAGCATAACCATAGGTATCGACACCTCCACCAGTCGAACCAGAGGCATCAATACCTCTTCCAAGAAAAAAGGAATTTTCCTGTACAGTAGAGACAACATTTGCAAGAAGTCAGATCCTACACATTGCAAGCATCCTATCTCTAACTAAGATGAGTGGATTAAGATCAAGACTTGATGGATGGTTAGGTTGATCATGAGTATAGGTTGGTCAATCCCATAGGTATAGAAGAGGAGATGGACATGGTGGGATAGGTATGGATATATGATGAGGTGGAGGAGTCGATGGAGTAGGACATGGATGAGATGTCAAACTCAATGGAGGAGGTGGAGGAGGAAGAGGTGTGTGTGATGAAGAAGGAGCCTGGAGGTGGAGGAGGAGAAGGGGCATGTGATGTCGATGCTACCTCACCTAGACTACCAGAAGCAGTTGATAGATAAGGACGTGGAGGAGGAGGATCTATGCCCTCATGATATGATGATGAATCTCCATGCAACATAGTATCTAAAAGATCAGATGCATCGGCAATGTATTGCATCAAGTTATTCATGTCACGAGGAATCGTCGCTCATAAACCTATATGAGTTGGGTTCGATATAATGTCGTGTACCAGTACAACTTGAGCCCCACATTGTGTCAATAGCCCTACCAACCCATTTGAATTATCCTACCTATACCTCTCATTTGGCTTGCTTCAAAGGCTAGGTATGGACAACTGGTGCAACTCCAACTCCTGTATCTCGTCATTATGATGATCAAGAGAAGGAAATACCTCCCCATCCAACATGTTGATATTTGTAATATATATAGTACACAGCAATAATTAGATAATTTCATTAAACAATTTAAAACATATTTCCTTTGAATTTAGCATAAAGAAAATAAAATGCAACTAGATTAATTTAAACATAATGCTAAACTTCCCTCTCTCATCTGGTGGATCAACTAGGGTGAAGAATATGGTGTGACACAATATCCAATCCAAGCCCACATATGGATATGGAGCCAATTCTAATGTATGTTGCTCCTTGCTTCCTAGCATCTCGAGAAACTCTCCCATGATCCTGGCTGGGAAGTCAAGTTTCCCCCTCTTGGGAATCATCTTCCCCCACATGCACATACGCACCTTCGTCATTATCCTAGGAGGGAGGCGATCAAAATATGTCCTAGTGGCTACAAATCCCTCAAAAAATAGAGAAAACAACTCTTAACCAAAATGGAAGTTGACCCTCCCACTATGCATGACGTCGATCCAAATCATTACAAAATTGTCATTAAAAAATAGCAGATCACCTAATGTATCTAGGTCTCTGCACTGAAGAATCAACATAATACAATAGATGGTCGTTAATGCACTTCCCATCAATGGTGAGGTTCGTGAGGGTTGTCACCAACGAAGAGAGGCACCTCACCTCCTCTATACCAAAAGAAGAAATGGACTTTGTCCACCGCACGCCCTAAAACTAAGCCAAGTTGATGATGTGGGAACTGACATATCTCTAAGTATAGACTAGTTGACTCTCTGCAGCGAATCCAACTAGGACATCAGGGAACTGGGGAAATTCCCCCCCTCTCTTGGAGAGCCCAGTGATGAAATATATGTCCTCGTCAATGGGTTGACACCACTGATTAGGACCAACATGAAATGCCTTCTTATGATGATCTTAGTGTCAGAAAAATTGAATCAACAATACGTTGTTCCCCTTGAGGGATATCACCTCCTAATAAAACTTCAGGAGTCCAACAACCATTAAGTGGTATCTAGTATAATCAGTAATAGGACAAGGGTATAAATCCCTCCCCCTCTCCCTAGCTTCTCACTCTTCCACAAATTTGTATCGATCAACTAATGACTGCTACTCCTACCTTTCCTCGCGATGCTCATGTCTATGTTTCACATATAACCCCATGTCTCATAAATATACATCTAAAAGTATTATATGATAATTCTATTTACTAACGTCAAATATTAATTTTTTTTCAAAACAAAAGACAAGTGATGTGCCAATATAATCTAACGCATCGCCAACGGTGCACTTATACATACAATGCACCAATAACGATGCACTTTAATAAACAAGGCGCATTGGTAATTTATTATTATATTTAAAAAAATTATTCATAGAAACAGGTCATCATGATGTAGTTGCACCGATGTGTTCGGGTTACCTGATCACACTATTGCATGATGTGTGTTTCATGTTTAAAACATTTAAAATGGGATTATAGTGTGCTTATTGCAAGACAACACATTGTTAATAGGTGCGTTGACGTGCAATGGTCACACTATTAAATTATGTTTTTTACAGTTCATGTTAAAATATTAAATGGGGTTGATGATGTTTCTAGATCATGTAAGCACACTGCCAACAGTGCGCTGATGTGATCTAGAAGGACCATCAAATTTTATATTTTTATTAATATTTTAGAATGGGGTGTGCGGTGCGCAAATTACACGTTAGCGCACCATTGGAAATGTGCTTACATAATTTAGGTGCACCATAATTTAGTTACACTTCAAAGCACATAAAATAAGATGTGATGGTTTATCAAACGCACCATAAATTACAATGGGATTACGCACTCATTTCATGTCAGTGCGTCATTAACGAGGCACTAACGTGAACTAGAAACACCGTCGCTTTTTAATTTTTATTGTATGGTTATAAGAGGATGTACGATGCATTAAGTACACGTCAATGCACCGGCTTGGTGCCCTAAATCTATCCAAACACAACATATAAGTGTTTTTTTGCGTTTTAGGTGCGTTTGTTACACATCAAAGCATTGAGTCTATGGCGCGATGTGGTATCGAATGCATCGGCAAACGTGTTTTAATCTTTTAAATTCAAATTTTTGGGTATGTTGGTGTGCTAAGAAATATGTAGTGCACCATAGATATAGTGTTCTTGATATAAATTAGCACACCAACCTGGTGGTGTGAAACAATTTTCTTAGTGCACTGGTTTACAGTTAATGTTTTTTATGAAAATGAAAGTTATCGGTAATGTGCTACAGAAGCATAGCACGCCATTGGTGTGATGTGTGTTACTAGTAAATGCACCACTACTTGTGCACCTTGTAAATTTTATGGCGTGTACTGACTATCTATGCAAGCTGAACAACTTGAACACCCAACGCGACTTTCCAAAAAATTAAATTAAACGGAAAATAAGGGTTAAATTTTAAAATTAATCTGCTAAAAATAAATTGTGAGGTAATAATCAATTTACCTGCTCTCTTGTGCGTTGAGGAGGCATCGTGGCGAAGTATGGAAATTTTTAAAATTTTTCCACTACTTAGCGGATTCAAAATGCAGACCAGAGCTAATAATAATGAGCAATGTGTCCACGTGCAACATGGATGTCAAGGGATATAATGGGGTGATGTATGGAACCATTGGTATTGGGATCATAAACACTGTAGAAGGTAAAAATGATTTTTATGGTGTGGTGATTTTTTTATAAAAACCTTTTTTCGTATGCCCGAGTTATGGACGCATCAGGGAAATCATTTATAGAAACCACATCGCAAGAACAATTTTGAAATAAAATATAACGAGCCACGTTTTTTACTTAACATGGTGTGTCTGTTCTTGTGATGCACTGAGGCGGTCCATACTATCAAATGCATCTCTAAAGAAATTTAAAATGAAAAATTGAATCCTAACATAGAGAAACTTATGTTTGGATGCACCAATGCAATTTATATTTATAAACACACTATTTGTGAAAATAAAGTTCTTTCCACTTGATGATATTTTTGGTCATGGTGTAACATGATTTATGGAATCCCTGATGTGTCGTTTTTTTTTTTCAGACACTGTGACATTCATATTGAAGTAATGCAATGGTTACAAAAATATAGTTTTTTCACTTGATGATAATTTTGGTTGTGGTGCAACATGATTTATGGCACCCCTGATGCAGGGTGTTTGTTAATGCATCGATGTGTTTGTATTGAAGTAATGCACCGGTTGTGAAAATATAGTTTTTTTTTGCTTGATGATATGTTTTCCCATGTTGTAGTATGATTTATGAAAGCATTGGTTCATGGTGTCTGTAAATGCACTAGTGCGTTCATTATGAAGAAACACACTGAATAAAAACATCCACTAAAACCTTTGGTCACTCTCCTCCGCTAGTGATCTCCATTATAAATGGATATTTGGTCTCTTTTGAGAAGAGCACTTACTATAACATCCACAAAAGGGCCTTTTCCCTGTAGTGTGGGTAAGTCTTTTAAAATATCAACATGGTTAATTTTAGTAAGAAAACTATGAATTTACCTACTTTTCCAATCCTTTGTGTCAATACCAATCTTATGTCTTTACATAAGACCTATGGAACCATTCTTGAATCCTCTAAAGTCAACTTTGAAAGCTCATCCTCATGCTTTGTTATTTCCTACTAAAACAACAGTGATATATCTTTCTCTCAAATTCCTCCTTCCATCCATGAATTTAACCATATTTGCACCCATCACACAAGTGGTTCCTCTATGAAACAATTGATAGACATTTCCTATGGTGATTCATTTAAAAAAAATAGAACTCTCTAGGTGTTAGGGCCGAGTCAACACATTTTTCCTAACACTTCTTGCTCTTTGAATTGTGGAGCTATGCGCCTGGAACCTTCACCTTGCTTCCTCTACAATTACAGTTGGAGATGGACAAACTATATTTCGCTTGAACATCATGTCCCTCACACAAATGTTGGGAACTTCCTTGGGAAATATCATCCTATCACATGAAGTTGAGGCGGAGAGATATAAGAATTTGAATTGGGCCCAAAGAGCCAGATATTTTAAAGGTAGATGTATAACCAAGGTCAATGTCATCCTATCACATGAGGTTCCCCTCAACCCCTCGAGGATCAAGAGTTTAACCCCCTAGGAACAAGACTGTATATATTTGTTTACTATAATCTTGGGGAGATAGTATAATGAGGACATTGATAAAGGAATGGTAGATATAGTGTATCCATACTATACATGTAAAATTTCTAATTCAGACACACAGAGGTCATATCCATCAACATGAGGTCTCACTTAGATAGATTCTTGACCATAGGGGTCTTCAGGTACCCCACATACCTAATATTTTTTTTCATATACCAATAAGGACATCGCCTAAAGGCCCTAAATTTTCAAAGGATTGTAGGAAAATAACCCACCATGGATTTTAACTAGATATCATGGGTGAAGAAGGGAGAACTTGAATCTTCCTTCCTAAAATTTGTATTAGGATTTGTGTACATTAGATATTCTATTTTCCTTAGGAAGGAAGCAAAAATAATGTGATATAAGATAAAATCCTGCCTTCAATTGGGAAAAGTAACCAAGAGGGTGTATTGGTTCTTGTGGGAATATTACATAGTAATTAGGTTATATGGGATAGAATCAACCTCCTACAAACTACCTAAACTCTTTGACCCTAGGGTTTTTGTGATATAATATGTTAGGTAGATGGATTAAGTGGATTTGTTCCACTTCCTCAAAGCTAAGTCGAATAAAGGCAAGTTATTAGTTCTCATTACCATGGGAGATACACCATTAATGACAAAAGGGATGTCAAAGAAGCCCTTAAAGACTTAAAGAAACTTGACATTCCCTTGGATAAACCTGGAGGTATGATCCCCACCTATTTATTGGCATGGAAAAAGGAAGGAAGCTTTCAAACCCACAAGACCACAAAGCTAGGCTTGATATTGAGAGGTTGGAGAATAAAGATACATATGAGGAGGTGGAGACCACCCTAAAAGGAGGATCTTATCCTAGTATAATTGCAATCCAAGTTTTCCTATATCCTCATCCAAAGTTACTAGAGGTATGAACTTATTACACCTTCTATATACCCAAAGGGACCTTGGTAACCAAAGAAGACATGGCTTTTAAGGCTCGTAGAGAACATAGGTATGTTGAAGTAAGTCAAGAACGATTCAACAAACATAAGAGAGGAGTATGTTGGAGAATGAGAATTTATCTAAGGAAGGAAGATGCTCCCTATCAAAGAATATATGAAGGTGAAGAGTTCAATAGATTAAATAATGAACTACATGATGATGACAAAAATGAGGACATAGGCATCACAAGGGAGGAAATAGGTAAGACCATACCCATCAAAGAACTAGTGGAGGAAGTTGATCCAAGGGATAGCCTACCCCCATTAGAAAAATTTTCCCTGTAGATAAGGAATCATTTCCTCACCTTATGGTCTTTCCCATAATTCATGTCATGGGATTCTTAGAGGAGAAGATATTGGAAAAGGAAGGCCAAGGGATCACAAATCCTACCATTATTGAGAAAAGTACCAAAGGATTGGGATTAGGGATAGACCCAAGCATGCCCCAAACTAAAAGGATAGATATACATTCCAAATTTACTCCCCTTACTCACATTTATCAACAATGGGGGCCTGTAGTGGAAGATGCCCCCTTCTAGACACATATATTAACAGAACAAGAGAAGATCCACCTTGGTTCTAAACAAGACACCCACATTTTGACAACTAGTTGGCAAAAAACCCTAGATGAGTAGTAGTAACCCTCAGAAAGTGAGGAAATTTTGGTGAATTTTTCTTATGAAAATGAGGATGGGGTCCGCTCCAACAAACCATAATAGATAGATGTATTAAATATTGTTGGGAATACAAATGAAACATGGGGACATATTCAGGAAGATGATAAGGACAAGGAAGAGGAAGGAAGAGGAAGAAAATATGGAGGAGGAAACCAAGAAAAAAAGGGATAATATAGGGTCCCCTACCCAAGAGTCAATTTAATAAATGAGGAAAGAGACCACACCTAGGTAAAAAAGAGCATAACAAGATGTCTCTAAACCTAGCAAAAATTAAGAAGAAGAGGATTTTGTTCCTAAAGAAGAATCCTTTCCCTATCCTTTCAAATTATCTAACTTTTTTTCCATTTTAGCTTTTGAAGTTTCCACCATCACGCCTACTACCAATGGAACACAAGAAGAAGGGAACCAAGTCTCCTAGGAAAATGTAATTCATCTCATGGTGGCCTATGAACCCTCGGAAATATTTATAGAAGATCATAGAAGGAGGGAAAAGACAAAGAAATATATCTTAGCCTCTAAAACAATGGATTCTCAAGCTTAAGCACAAGCCAAACATTTTCCCAGGTATAATTCAACCTTAGGATAGTTTTTCATGTCCACTCTAGAACCCTTAGTTCAAAAGACCAACAAGGAAATGTAATCGCATAACTAGAGGGCCCTTCAAGTAACATTTGATATAGAAGGCATCCCAATTGAATATGATGTTTCTATTGCCCAAGGGTCTAGCTACATTGTTGACGATAAATTCCTGAAGGAATATTACTATAGTGACAACTATAGAAAGTAGTTGGAAGCAATCAATATAAAGAATCTATTGTAAATTCTAGGGTCAAAATCACTAGAGATTGAAAAAGATAGATTGCAGGCCAACCTCTTATCAAGAGGTAGTGGTAAATAGGAAACATTAAATGTCATCGTCTTTATTAAAGAGAAAGATGATAGGATAAAATACTTAGAGAGATCATAGATGGATCAAGCTATCCCAATCACACAACAAATTCTTTATGATTAATAGAAACTAATTAATGAGGAATATTTTTGGAGGAGAGACTATTCTCTTTCAACACAAAGCCAAGTGTTGGATGATAGAATTTTTGAATTATACCCTAAACAAGGTGCAACAGGAGATGTAACTCTTGAATTGGAAGTGGCCAATGTCCTAATCATCTCCCTCAAGCATCAAATCATCGAGGTCCAAAAAGAAAAGACTCTAGAAGCTTCAAGTATCCAGGCCTTTCCATCAACATAGTTTGTATCACAACTAGAGAAGAGGATTAATCAGCTAGCCAGGGAACGTTCTAAATGGAAGACCAAAGTAGGGAACAATGCTATGAAATATTAACTAATTGTTGAAGAATTAGCTGAGAATTAGTGGAAAGAAAAAGATTAAAAATTAGAGGGAGAAATTGGATGAACTGGACAAGAAACTATATGAACACAAAAAGGATATAAAAGGCCTCAAGGATGAAATAGAAACATAGTAGATTAGGCATGAACAGGCCCTGAATGAGGAAAAATGACAAAAATCATGGGGGGGTATTGTTAAGGGCCTCTGTTAGGGATCAATTCCAATTCAAATTGGAGTTTGAGATTTTGTACAAAGAACTAGGTAAGTACCTCAACAATAATGAAAGAGATATCCATCATACGTACAAAACTAGCAAAGTGGCTAGGAGAGTGATCAACTCACTCTCTACTGATAATTTGGAATTGTTGAGAATCGGGGACATGAACTCAATATACATGGATATTGATACCTATATAAACAAATTCAACATGTATTATATTACCAAGGAAAGTGCCTCAAAATCATAGTAGCTCATCTAACCTTTCCTCAAAGATATGAGCAACATGAACAGTCGTGCTCGGGCCTCGCCTATGAAATGATAATCTAAGATCATAACTGAAGGATGTGTACATTAATATTTTCTCTCCCTAGGGTGGTGGTTATACCAAACAAATAGACCATTCCCACCCCAATGGGGATTCATAATTAGCTGACACCATCCATCTACACCTGAGCATTGCTAAAAAGGTTGATTTAGAATGTTAAGGAGGTCAATTAAACCCCTTACTCAAATCCAAACAAGTATTTTCATAATATTAAAATGGTTCAAGGAAATAAGTCAATATACTTTGGCATGATTACACAACCCAAAAAGAACATGAAAGGGTTCCATAGGAAGTGGTTCCCTTATGTCAAAGACCCTTGGATAAGGTAGGAACCTCACAACCCCCTAATAAAGAAAATACTAAGATATACAAAAAAAATGGTGAGTCATCTTAGGGGGGATAGAAAAACATCATGAATAAATCAAAAGTGGGGGGAGAACAAAAGAATCAAATATATCGAGATGGGAAAAACTAACCTCATTTTGGGCACTATCATGATGGGTCTTCAATTTTTCCAACAAAATAAGAGAATAATATACTTCAATTTGCCACTACACCATTTTTTTTGTAAATAGGGGAGTTAGAAACTGGGTTTGGGATCGTACTTGCATGACATAGGTTTGATTTCGATATGCTACCACTATACTCCTAGGTGTACCAACACTAATCCATGTGTGACACATAGGGATCGGTCGAGGTTTGAACCCATGATGTCACAAGGAGTTCCTTAGTTGTACACCCTAGCCCCAAGTGGTCTACACACCAAGGGCACCGACTGCCACTACACTTTTGGTAGGTTGAACAACAAATAACCACCACCTGAAGATGAAAATGGATGATAAAAGGAGGCATCGACTTCAAAAAATAAGAGGACATTTTTGGTACTGAAAGGATGCAAAATTTGTGTTAAATAATTTAGTGGGATCCGGACCATCAATGTCATCCCTTCTCTCACTATTATTCTTTTTACCCTTTGTAAATATTATATAAAATCCTAATGTGACAAATAAAATCAATAAACCCATGACACAAATAAAAGGTTCTCTCTTAGTGTCAATCTATTGTATTCAAGGAACATCTATGATTTTATTGAATAAATTGGGATCGAGGTAGTTTGACACTAGATTGAAGCAATAATTTCGTGTTTGTTATAATATTTTATTCTCATGGATGTATATATGCATTTCATTGGATGAATCAATGGATCTATGTTTATCTTCCCCACTTGATTTTTTGTCAGTTGCAAGCATTTTCTAGATAGAATGTATGGTTTTATCTCTTATATAGGATGTGTTTGTAACCTTACATTTGTATTCCAAGTGATGGAACTCTAATTAAGGTACCCCAAAAGCATAAAATTGGTTATAATTTCTATTGTCTTCATTGCTTCATGTCCTCCCACCTCTAAAATAACATATGAATTCATTTTCAAATAGCAGAGGCTAATTCAATGCATCAAAAGCCCCTGCCGTAAACCCATTCAACTTAGTTTCATAGGTATAAAGGATTTTCTAGGATGACAAACCAATATTTTTTTCCTCAACAAATGAGGGTTCCTTCCCTTAGCCAGAGAACTGGATCGATTACCTTAGGTGGCATAGGAAGGTGCATCATGCACAGTATGCCATGTTTTTGTGCTTCCTACCATACTCTTCCCAAAGAGTGTGATATCTGGAAAGAAGAGAGGTTGTACAAGTGGGGTTAAAACTTGGGGGACAATGCATCCAACTGTTTGGTGCAAAATTTTCTTCCATTACACCAAATAAATTTATGATAATTCACCTACATGCTTAGCACGTAATAAATTCATTGTCATGAATTAATAAATACAAGTATAAGATCATTTTAGGGATGAAAAAAATACAAAATTGGGTTTTTAAATGTAAAAATCAAAGTAAAATATTTCTTACATTTCTATCTTTTGCACCATATGCTAGATCAATTTGTTTCTTGGTGAGATTTGATCATTACCCAAATAAAGATTTATAATCAACTTTTCCACCCTATTCCATGATAAAATATGGTAAGCATCTTTACATGTTTCTATCCATATTTTCACCTAGTCAAAATTATTTGCAATGTATAAATGGATTGCATCCCACCCTCAACTATCCAGATGAATGAAAAAATAGATATATTGAACCAACCAAGCTTCAAGAAGTATGTATGAATATATTAAATACATTAAAATCTATTACCTTTCACTTTTCTCCATATACCTTTACCCAACAATACTTCCCCTTAAAATTTATTGGTGAAATTGACATCTCAAAGGAGAGACACACTGATATCAACCACTACTTAGGGCAAATACTCCTTAAAATATATAGTAGATTGATATACCGTATAGAATGCAACCATTGATTCCTCTAGAAGTGATCTTTTTCTAAGAAAAGCCTTCAATACTTACAAGTGCCTCTCTGCCAACCACATTGACCTTGTGTGTACATGTCCACAGATTTCAATCTATTTGACTATGTGTACGAGGTAGTGTTTCTATGCATTGAAAAGGCTTGGAGGTATATATTTTTTGCTTCACCCATGACATGGGGGGATTTCTCTCTTTCAATATTTGATACATTCCTTCTAAATTTATTTAAATGACAACCACCTATAAGTACAAAGAAATTAGATGTGTCAACATTAAAATATATAAGGCAAGCAATGCAAACACTAACAAGTTCTACATTTAACATTTCAATTATAACATTTTACATACTTCATTTACTTTTCGAGATCATATATAACTTGCTTTATGTTATTATCAAATATTTCAGGGATAGTTAGATGTTGAACATACTGGAACAAGGAAGGAATTATTATCATTTACTTTTAATTAGAAACAAACATGTATTATAAATAAACAATGTATGTATCAAAAGATGATAAATATTGTAAAATGTCAAACCTTAATAAATTATGTATGTTAATCATGAGTTTTAGCCCCATCGAAATCACCTTGCTTTGTTAATATATTATTTATGTCTAAAAAAAATCCAATGGGAAATTTGATCTTTCATACGATCTCTTTTATATCATCACTATTTTGCTCTATTAATAACCATGGAAGATTGGTCGAATTTCCATCACTATAGAATGTTGAATTATTGTAACTTCAAAGAATATTCTATATATATATATTTTATTTGAACCCTGGTGTTTCTATCGGGAGAATCATTTGTATTTCTTTGTACCCCAATGTTCCTAATCGGGAGAATTAATAAGAGTCATGAGGAAGTCCCCTCCATTGTAAGCCGGGTCATTAGTACCCTCGTGAATATGTTATTATATTAAGTTAGTCTAGTTGTGGTTACTCAAGCCTACATAACCGAGTTAAGTTTACTCGAGCCTACATAACTAGGTTAAATTTCAAGTGAACGAAAGAATATAAATAGAGGTGAGGTGCTTCTCATTTGAACACACTCACACTCACTTGTGTAGCGCATAAGAGAGAGAGAGAGAGAGAGAGAGAGAGAGAGAGAGAGAGAGAGAGAGAGAGTTGTAGCTAAAAGGAGAAGGAAGATCAGTTTTTGGGGTTTTACTTCTTATCTTCTGGGGCATCTATATTAAGGAAGCTTTTGTTGGGTTTTCCCCATTAGGGTTTTCCCAGGATAAATTTGTGTTGTTCTTGTGATATTGTTTCTTTCAGTGATCCTATCTATATGCTTTTGTTATGAAATTGAAATTAAATACTGATATTCTAGCTTAGCATATGGAATTCTAATATGGTATCTGAGCTAACTTGAATATGATAGCTTTCACAAGAGGAAAATCCCTCTCTCTCTCCCCGACAAGAAATTAGGGTTTCAAAAAAAAATTGGAGTTTTGGAAAACTACCTGCATGGAAAGTTCTACCCTCCCAGAGTGCATATTCTGAGCCAGGGATCGAAGTTTTTGGAGGAGTAGATCTCCTGGAAATTCAAACCCTAGTTTGATAGTTGCACCAGAAAATTGCTGGAAGCTACAGCGCTGAATCTCACAAGTCAAATTTGAAAGGTGAAGACTTGAGATCTATAGAAACCAAGCACACCAGTCAACTTGCCTCAGTCAAGCACATCTCCTGGTAAGTTCAGTTTCTCATTTCGTGGAATTTCAATTTTTTGTGACTTTCTGACAAGATGGCCCCAAGCACTAAGCTTGAGGACAAACTAGAAGGCATAGATAATTTATGAGCATGGAAATACAAGATTGGCCTCATTCTCCAAGAGAATGATCTTGATAAGTATATCAAAGAGAAAGTTGTAGAACCTGAAGAAGCTGAAGCTAAGGAGAAGCACAAGAAGGATATGATTAGGGCACAAAGGATTATTGTTGACTCTATCAAGGATCACTTGATTCCTCAAGCATCATCCAAGAAGACTCCGAAAGAAATGTATGATGCCTTATCCAGAATGTATGAGCATAGAAACATCAACAGAAAGATGAATCTAAGAGCTCAACTGAAGAGCACCAAGATGAGTCATGGAGAATCCATCCAGGACTACTTCACATCAAAGAACAACTAGAAGCCATTGGAGACAAACTTGATCAAGATCAGATGGTTATGAATGCTCTCAATGGTCTCACTAGACCCTGGGAGTCATTCATCCAGATGATGTGTGCCAGGAAGGAAAGAATGAAGTTTGATGTTGTATGGGAATATTGTATTCAAGAGGAGACTAGAGTGACAAATAGAGAATCCCTACTAAAGGAGGATGATCAATACCTAGCCACTCATACCAAGAGAAGAAGAAGTCACCCAACTTCAAGAAGGGAAACAAGAGGGAGTATCAACCTCCCAGGAAGTTCCAGAAGACAAGAGAAAATCTCCTCGATAGGGACTACTCCGGCTTTCAATGTTTTCACTATGATATGATAGGACACATTGCCAGAAATTGTCCTTTGAAGAAACAAGAGTTCAGGAAGAGGATCAACAACAACAAAAGACATCATGCTCATCTAGCTGAAGATGAGGATGAAGAAGAAGAAGAGGAAGGACCTCCAAGAAAGCAAGCAAGATAAGAAGATGAAGAAGAGTATGTGCTATTCTCTGCACTCTCTGGATCTATAACACCTAGAGAAGATGCTGGGGCTTATTGATAGTGGTGCTTCAAAGCACATGATGGGACAAAAGAAAAATCTGTCAATACTTGAAGAAAATAACTCTCCTCAGAAAGTATCTCTAGGAGATGACAATCAATATCCGATCAAAGGAATTGGGGAAGCAAGCTACAAGCTTGATTCATGAAATCCCATGAAGATGAAAGAAGTACTATATGTACCAGGTCTAAAGAAGAATTTACTTTCTATCTCAGCTTTAGATAAGAAATGATTCATAGTTGCATTCATAGATGGCCAAGTACTCATGTGGCCCAAAGGAAAGAATATTGAAGATGCAAGTGTCATTGGTAAAGAAGAAGGAGGTATGTATAAACTCAAGGGACATTCAGAAACAACACGTGTTCATGAGTCCATTGATCCTAGTGAACTATAGCATATAAGACTTTCTCACATCAATTAAAAAGCACTACCTCATGTGAACAAAGTAGTGACGGGATTACCAGACATAAAGATCAAACATGAAGGAATTTGCAAAGGATGTGTGTGTTATCCCTAAAGTTGAACCTAGACTACAGGGGTTCAAGCTTAAGGAAATCTTTTTCAAAAATATACTTCAATGAAATCAATATAAAGACTGGGCTGGTATGTAATCAAAGCTACAGTAAAATCACATAATCATTAAAGAACTGTATAACATAAAACAAGATACAAAATCCAACATCAAAGGAACTACGATCATGAATTAATGAAACGAGACTGACTCTGTTTTTAACAAGTTTAAAAGATAATTGTATTTCACCACAAGAATCATGTAATGGGATTCAATTGACAATATACAGGATAAATCATAAGAAACACAATTCATAAGATACACAGTCAAATCATAATCATACTCATATCAAAGCAGAACCTGTATTGAAGATGTAGAGTATTTCATGTCATACAGAAAGTTATCAAAACTGGATCTCCATCATTCCAATTGCCACCCCCCTTTTGCCATCTAGTGACTATCCTTATATACAAAATATCTGAGTTTCTAAGATAGTTATAAGATCCTACTTCTATGGATCAAACTCTTTCAAAAATAGAAAGGTCAATCTCCTTTAAAACTGTCTGCCTTAATTATTTGGAGCTCATTCTGATTTTCTGCCTGAATAATTGGATCTAGAATTAATATACTCTACCATTTGGTATTTGTGTTGACACATGGGTTTCTTTGATGCTTGAACTTGGTTTCAGGATTTAATACCTAAAAGATCATGGATCTTGGATCTTGTGACTCATGCCAGCCATCTCATCGGGGGTTGTGTCCCGCATACATCAAGATACTGTATGAATTACAAGTTGCACCTTTACTGATCTTTTTCCAAGGGTTTATAATTTGATGGTATTATATGCAAATCTTTGTATATCTCAAAACAATTGCGAGAAAGACCCACCAATGCATGAAAGAGAGCAAGTAAGCCAGTTTCGATACTCTTAAGAGATATGTCTCTAGTTAATTTGCAAACTTTTGCGTGCTTTTCTTTCTCTTCCTTGGCTCTCTTCTCTAAGATATCCAGAGCAATTTTCCTTTCCGTTAAAGGATCCTTATTATTTGCTTCTGTTTGCACACCATCATTCTCTTTAGAACGCTTAATCTCTGATAAATACTTTGCCTCAATTTCTTCATGGGCTTTATTTTTCCTGTCAAATTCGGTTTGAGCTTCCTCATACACTTTCTTCTGCTTTAATTCTTCCTGTTGCTTTGCACTAATCTTCTGAATAATAGCAGCAAAGCTCTTTATAATTTGTAGTGCTACAGTAAATGGCAACTGATCCAGATTGCTATGCCATGCTTGTAGAAGATCGTATATGGGAGGAACAATGGTTCTTAGGAGGAGAGGATACTTTCTCCTTCAAATTGCTCTCTATAGGGATATGGTTAAAGCGCAACAATTTATTTAATGCACCAATATACATTTTTTGATCTGTAAACAACTTCTCGAACTGTGCATGCCATTCATTGGCAACATTAACCAATTGCGTTGTCCTACTATGATGCTGCTTGGTGGTTTCCTCTGGAGCATTTGAAGTATCAAACCTCAGGTCAATAACAATTCTCTCCTGCTGACAATGGCAATCAAACATACTTTTCCACATTTTTTCCATCCTCTCAACAAGTTCCACAAGATTTGGATATAATTATTCGTCACGAAACCTCTGTATTTCTGAAGATGTTGAATCTATAGCTTGAAAGTCACCAATATATTGTGTGGAGATACTTCGCTGCAGCTTTAGTTTTTTCTAGTGCTTCTGAATTCCTCCCCCTCCTCTTTTGTCTATTCAGCGATGAACTCTTTTTATGATCCTCAATTTTCATAAGCTCACCTACCTTCACTTTTATTTTCCCATGCTAACAGTTTTACAGAGGCATGGGTCTCCTTCTCCTTGGCCTGCACATCATCGTTCCCATCCTCTGGTCCACAAGTATCAGGCATCCACAAAATTTAGAACCCAAGCTTTGATCCAAATCACACCAATACACATATTAGTGGTATCGATCCTGATTAAGGGCCTAGTACTTCGATCACAATCTGATGGATGCTTTAAATCTGTTTGAATCTTGAAAAGAAAATACTGATTTGGGTTTATGGCAGAGTTTTTCAAAGTCCTCTGAAGCATATCCTCGTGGAATATTTCCTTCCAGGTTAATATGACTAATATCTATCTGATTCTAAGATTCCATAACATAAAACAAAAGGCACTCTAGAGTATTGAGTATGCTAAATTTACTGTTGATATATGGCACATGACAGCTCCAACATCAATCCTACAAAGAGCAAAATCAGAAGAGGTCGGACCTTGTAGTAGGACGGGATATCTACGAATAAAAATAGCCCTTGCAAGATTCTTTAGGTGCTCTCTTATACTCTTTGTGAGAACATAGTGTTTGCAAAATTCAACAGATTGCTCAACACCTTTTCTAAAGGGATCACCAACAATATGACTAAGGCACCGTGCTTTTGCCTTTTCTACAAATTCATCAAAACACACAAATTGTAAACTTTTCTTCCACATGAGTGCCATCATGATTGCTTTTCTATCTGATCTCGGTATTCAAATTGAAACCTAAGTGGTCACTTTAACATTTGGATGCTGCCAGAAACTGAAATTTTGTTGGAGCAGATCTGATGATAACAGTGTGAAAGGAAAGAACATCAAGAATCCATTCCCAAAGAGTGAAAC
The DNA here is from genome assembly GCA_001517045.1 of Pseudotsuga menziesii. Classification (NCBI taxonomy): domain Eukaryota; kingdom Viridiplantae; phylum Streptophyta; class Pinopsida; order Pinales; family Pinaceae; genus Pseudotsuga; species Pseudotsuga menziesii. The sequence goes on along the minus strand of LPNX011220437.1, from coordinate 1,037,734 downwards.
CAAAACAAAAGGTACATTGGAATTTATTCATTCAGATGTTTGTGGTCCAATTCCCTCCACATCTTTAAGTTGTTTTGAATATTGTATTACCTTTATTGATGACTATTCAAGAAAGACATGGATCTACTTCTTGAAAGCAAAGAGCAAAGTGTTTGAGAAATTCAAGGAATTCAAAGCCTTGATAGAGAATCTTTCAGACAAAAAGATAAATACACTCCATTCAGACAATGGCAAAGAATATACTTCGAAAGAGTTTGAATATTTTTGTAAAGATGTTGGAATCAAGAGGGAACTAACTACTGCCTACAATCCTCAACAAAATGGTGTTGCGGAAAGAAAGAATAGAATCATCATGGAGGCAGTAAAAACATTGATATATGATCAAGATCTTCCAATGCATCTATGGGCAGAAGTAGCAAGAACTGTTGTCTATGTACAGAATAGAATATCTCACGGTGCTCTTGGATTCAAGACTCCATAAGAGATGTTCACAGGAAAGAAGCTTGAGGTAAGTCACCTCAAGATATTTGGTTGTCCAGCATATGTTCATATACCAAAAGAGAAAAGAACCAAGTTGGACCCTTCTGGAAAGAAGGGAATATTTGTTGGATACTGTGAAGTGTCCAAAGCATTCAAAATTTACATTCCTGGATTCCATCACATGGAAATTTCGATGAAGAAGCATCTCTCAAGAGATCCAGAAAATGTCAACATGAAAAAGTGTATGAGGAAGATGTACCTCTAGGAAAAGTAGAGACTACATCCCTTCCTGAAGATGAAGTACCTGAAGAGCATGATATGACAAAACCACAAGAACCTCCTACGATGGAGATATCACGAAAAAGAAAGCCAGCTTAGGCAAGAGAAATTATACACGAAGCAGAAAGATATGGAGCTCTTGAAGGCTCCACAAGGATAAGCAAGAAGCCCAAGCCATTTTCCAGCTATGTGGCATTGATGTGTGATCTGGTGGATCAAGAACCTACAAACTATGAAGAAACAGTACAGAAGAAAGAATGGGTAGAATCAATGACTGAAGAATACCAGTCAATAATGAAGAATGGTGTATGGGATATAGTTCCCAAACCAGAAGACAAGAGTGTGGTATCCTCCAAATGGATCTACAAGATAAAACATGCAGCTGACAGAAGTATCGAGAAATATAAAGCAAGATTTGTGGCCAGAGGTTTCTCTCAGAAAGAGGGAATTGATTATGAAGAGACATTTGCACCATTAGCACGGTATACTTCGATTAGAGCTATCATGGCACTTGCATCCATGATGAAGTGGGACTTAAACCATATGGATGTGAATACAACCTTCCTAAATGGTGTGATTGAAGAAGTATACATAGAACAGCCACAAGGATTTGAAGTTGAAGACAGAAGGACTCACATATGCAACCTGAAGAAGGCCTTGTATGGCTTGAAGCAAGCTCCTAGAGTTTAGTATGGAAGTATAGATAGTTTCCTAACGAGCTTGGACTTTACCAAGAGTAAAGTCGATCCTAACATTTACTACAAGGTTATAGAAGATGAACCTGTCATACTATTACTATATGTGGATGATTTATTTCTGATAGGGAATGAGAAACATATTGTGGAAAGCAAGAAGAAGCTCGCTGAAGAATTTGAGATGAAATACCTTGGGTTAATGCATTATTTCCTAGGTCTAGAAGTATGGAAAAGTTCAGAAAGAATCTTTCTCAACCAGGGAAAGTATGCAGTAGAGATATTGAAAAGATTCAATATGTTGGAAAACAAATCCATGGCCACACCCATGGATTCCAACCTGAAGTTATTAGCTGATGACTCGTTAGAGTTAGTGGATGTGACTCAATATAGACAGATTATTGGGTCATTGATGTATCTAACAAATACCAGACCAGACATTTGTTTTCATGTGAACACCTTTAGTCAATATCTAGTTCAACCTAGACGTGTTCACCTAATAGCCACAAAACATGTGATGCGATATCTGAAAGGGACTATAGACTTTGGTCTATACTATGATGGAAACCATGAGTACAGATTGTATGTCTATATGGATGCAGATTGGGCTGGAAGTGTATTAGACAGGAAAAGCACATCAAGTGGATGTTATAGTCTAGGATATGCTATGATTTCTGTTGGAATATATTATATTCCTTGGAAGGTAATAATGTCTTTGTATTATGTCGGAAGTTGTCTACAATCTTGTGTAAAAGAGTAATACATTTAACCCATAGTTATATGGTGTTGTATTTACTTGTATAGAGTATTTGTCCATGGTATTGTATTAAGTGATGTTATTTTGGAGAATTATATTATCCCACATGCAATATCTGAGAGTAATTCCTCCTCATCTCTTAGTATATAATAGGGTTAAGTGAGTCTCTACATATAATGTATTCTTGATGCAGTAGTGGTACTATTGTGACATTGTTGTACATCATCTATATTCTTTGGGGTATTTGTGCTTTGCTCTCTTGTAAGATTGGAGAATACATTCTGGAGATAATAGAAGACTACCTTTCCGTGGATGTAACCCATTAGGATGAACCACGTATATCGGTGTTCTCTTGTCCTTTTATTTTCCTGTTCTTATCTTTTATGATATGTTGTTGGTTACTTAGATAGGTTAACTAGTTTAGCTTGAATCTATTATTCTAACATGGTATCAGAGCGGGTTGCTATGATCTAGTACCTTCTATAGCTTTCAATCAATAACGATTATCATTTGGGCATTGTCATTTTGTTATAGATTTGCTTTCTATCTGGTAGCAATTAGGCTTCTCTTAATATCTGGGCATATTTCTGCATTTTTTTTTACCCTAAGCCTAACTTGTTGTGTAATATTTTTGCAGAATTTTTTCAAGGGTTTCTTGATGTTTTTTCTGTAGATCTACATGATTTCGGGGCTCTCCTCAAGGAGATCTTTCTTCCGATTATGAAAACGGTAGTTATAAAAAAAGGGTCGTAACTTGGTCAGTTTTTACTGGAATTTTTAATATAACATGGTTTTGGAATTGGAAATGCCATTCTGGATCAACCCACGTGACCAGAACAGAAAGCTGGGTATTTATGGGCTTTCTTTCGGTAATGAAAACAACATTTATACAAAAGTGCCGTAACTTGGTCATTTTTTACCAGTGTTTTTATTATAACCTGTTTTTGGAATTGGAAAAGCCATTCTGGATCCACCCTTGTGACCAGAACAGAAAACTGGGCATTTATGGGCTTCCTTTCGGTAATAAAAGCGACAGTTATAAAAAAGGGCTGTAACTTGGTCATTTCTTACCGGATTTTTTATTATAACCTGTTTTTTGAATTGGAATAACCATTCGGAATCCACCTACGCGACCAAAACAGAAGACTGGGCTTTTCTGGGCACATTTATTTTCACGGGGTTGTAAGGGAAAGTTTCTCCTCTTTTCTTTACTGTGTTTCTAACTTTGCTTTTTCAGATTCAAATCAGTAAAGTGTAACTGTTTTTAAGTTCTCCACTTTTTTCTGTCATTTTTCAGTATTAGGGTTTCTTATTTCTTGACAAAATTTCACTCATTATGACTTCCGAAGTAGCTTTTGTTCCTGAATTAGTTGGTTCTAACTATCTTGCCTAGAAGAGAAAGATGATTGATGTTCTCAGGAGTAAGAATCTTTGGAGGCTAGTTAATGTTGAACACAAGATACCTATTGTTGCTGATGATTTGGCCATATGGGAAGCTAAAAGTGATCAAGCAAGAGGGCTCATTGGTCAAACTGTTGCAGATAGTCTTCAAGTAAGTATTGAGGCAGAAGACAGCCCGGTTTAGGTATGGAAAATTCTTTCCTCTTTATTTGATAAATCTGATGATGTTTCTGCATATTATCTTGAAAATAAGATCTTTGACCTCAAACCTGCTGACTTTGAAAGAGTTGAGTTATATCTTGCTGAATTGAAAACTTTAAATGAGAAATTAAATAGTTGTGGTAAAGATTACAAGAAAACTAACACTGCTCTTATTATTCTTGTAGAACGTAAAATGCCATCTTGTTTTGATATGTTCATCCAAACTAGGAATAGAGCTCTAGAAATGTCTTAAAGTACTACGAAGCAAATTTTTGATGATTTTTGTAAAGGATTAATCAATGAGCAAGAAATGTTAATTGTTTAAGGACAACTCACACCTAATAAAGCTCTAGCTGCACTTAATAAGAATGATAAGAAAAGTTTTAATAATGCTAAAGGTTCTAATCCTTCTAATACTAATCCTGGACATGCTTCTCATGCTTTTAATAAAAATAGTAAATAGAAGAAAGTGTATGATCCTTGTAAACATTGTGGTAAAACTAACCATCCTGAAAAGAATTGTTTTAAAGAAAAGCGTTTAATGGATAAAGTTAAAAAGAAAACATCTAAGGACCCTCAAGTAGCTTTATGTGCATCTGTTCTTTTGCCTAATAATTCTTCTTCTAACATGGAATGGATAATGGATTATGATGCATCTAAACATATGACTGGTGATGCTTCTCTATTTACTTCCTATGACAATTGTAAACACATATCTCAGAAAGTTTCTATAGGTGATGGTAAACAATTTTCCGTAATTGGTTCCGGTAATGTTAATGTTACTAATGGTCAATTGGAAGATGTTTTTCATGTTGAACACATGCCCATTAACTTACTTTCTATTTATCGTGCTTGTCAAAAAGGGTTTAAATTTGAAGCATGGCTTGACAAATATGTTCTTAAAGATATCAATCAAAATTTCAAAGTAGTTTCTTCTGGTCCTGTTGATCATACTGCTGATCTATATAAATTTGTTAGACTAAAAGACAACCTTTTTATTCCTATGTTGCCCACACTGATGAACAAAGTAAAGTATGGCATGAAAGGCTACGTCATTTGAATTATGGTAAAATGCAATTGTTAACTAAAATGGTACATGGCTTGCCTCATATTTCTTCTACTAACGATGTTTGTGAAGGTTGTGTTCTTGGTAAACATCATAGGGAAATGTTTGAGAAAGGTAAAGCTTGGCATGCTAAAGAACCTTTGCAATTAATTCATAGTAACATTTGTGGTCCTCTTGAATTTCCCTCTTTATCTCATACAGTCTATTTTCCTACTTTTATTGATGACTTTAGTAGAAAATCATAGGTTTATTTCTTGAAAAATAAAAGTGAAGTTTTTTCAATATTTCAAATTTTTAAATCTTTGGTTGAAAATGAGTCTGGTAAGAAGATTAAGGCTTTAAGATCAGATAATGGGGGGGAATTTTTTAAGAATGAATTTGAAGTTTTTTTTATCTAAACCTGGTATTCAACACCAAAAGATTGTACCTTACACACCTCAACAAAATGGTGTTGTTGAACGGAAAAACAGAACTTTAGTTGAAATGGCTAGATGTATGCTTTATTCTAAAGGGTTACATAAAAAATTATGGGTTGAAGCAGTAATTTGTGCGAACTTTATTTTAAATCAAGTTCCTACAAAAGCCGTTTAGCATGTTACCCCCGAGAAAAAATGGAATGGTAGGAAACTTGATATTAATAACTTTAAGGCGTTTGGTTGTGAATGTTGGGCTCATATTCCTAACAATAAACGGAAAAAGTTAGATCCCAAGTCTCACAAATGTATATTCATTGGTTATTTTGAGGATTCTAAGGCTTACGGGTTATTTGATACCTCTACTTAGAGTGTTATCATCCGAAGGGATGTTCACTTTGCTGAAGTATCTTCACCACCTGAGTCTGTCGAACCTCATGTTACACTGAATATCTCATTGTCTCATGTTACTCCTATCTTGGGTTCTTCTTCCAGTTCTGTGCTTGTTGTTGATCCTAGTTCACCCTCTTCTTCAAGTATTCCACCTGAATGTACTGAAGCTGAGGAAACTTTCGTTTCCTCTAACCTTCCTATTTGGGCCCAAAAAACTCTTGAGTCTGCAGGTAGTGAGGTCGGCAACCCTTTCGATACTTGTAGAACTAGATCTAACTTTTCCCTTATGACCAAATTTTTGGCGACAGATGATCCTACCTCTTATGCTCAAGCTCAAGGTAAACCTCAATGGGAACAAGCTATGACTGCTACGTATGAGTCTCTTATGAAGAACAAGACTTGGTCTCTTGTTCCTCTTCCCATTGGTAAGAATTTAGTTAGTTATAAATGGGTTTATAAAAATAAGCTCATTGCATAAGGACATATTGAAAAGTATAAAGCTAGGTTAGTTGCAAAATGTTTTAATCAACTTGAAGGTATATATTATAATGAAACTTTTGCTCCTGTTGTTAAAATGAATACAATAAGAACCATTTTATCTATTGCTTCATCTTATAAATGAGAAATACACCAAATGGATGTTAAAAGTGCTTTTTTAAATGGTAATCTTAATGAGGAAATTTATATGCAACAGCCTCCTGGTTTTATTAATGTTGAATCATCAAATTTAGTATGTAAATTACACAAGTCTTTATATGGTCTCAAACAAGCACCTAGGGCTTGGTATGATAAAATTGATGCATATTTTTTGAAGAATGGTTTTAAGCATTGTATATATAATCCAAATCTATATGTTCAGAACTTTGGTACTAATATTCTCATTGTTGTTTTATATGTAGATGATCTAATCATCACAAGCGGTTAGCTTACATTAATTCAAAATCTAAAAAGCGATCTTCAAAAGCAGTTTGAAATGACTGACCTTGGTTTATTGCATTATTTCTTGGGTCTTCAAATCTAGCATATGGCAGATGATATGTTTCTCTCTCAACCGAAGTATGCTACAGACCTGTTGGCTCATTTCCATATGAGTGATTGTAAATCTGCTCCTACGCCATTTCAGTCTGGTGTGAAGTTAATTGTTGAGTGTACCACACCGCTTGTTGATGCTACTCTTTATCATTAGCTTGTAGGCAGTTTGATATATTTAACTCGCAACCGACCAGATCTCTCTTTTTCCATCAGTTTGGTTTCTCGATTCATGCAGCAACCTCATAAAATTCATTGGAAGGCAGCCAAGAGGATTCTGAGATATTTACAGGGGACATTACACTATGGTGTCTTTTATTTGAGCAGTACTACAGTTTCACTCTCTAGTTACACAGATTCTGATTGGGCAGGTGACAGTTCTGATCGACGGTCCACTGCAGGTTATGTATTTCAACTTGGTTCAGGTTCGATTTCTTAGTCAAGCAAGAAGGTGAAGACTCTTTCTGTATCTTCATGTGAAGCAGAATATAGAGCAGCCAAAGAAGCAACTAAAGAAGCAGTTTGGTTATGACATGTTCTTACAAAGCTTGGTATGGCTCCAAAATCGTCCACTATGTTGAAATGTGACAATTAGGGTGCAATCCAGCTTGCTTATAATCTGGAGATAATCTAGTATATCACTCCAAGACAAAGCATCTCGACCTTGATGCTCATTACATTCGCAGACTTGTGGCAGATGGTATTGTTTCTCTTCAGTGTTGTCCTACCGAGCAATAGGCAGCATATATCTTCACCAAATCCTTCACCAAGGCAAAGTTTGTGCATCTTCATTCCTTGTTTGGAATGCGGGAAGTTGTCATCAAGGGGGAGCAGTAATGACTCCTTCCTTCCTTAGTGTTAGTGTGGGCCATTCTCCCAGCCATTATTAAGGGGGAGTGATGGAATACATTATATTCCTTGGAAGGTAATAATGTCTTTGTATTATATCGGAAGTTGTCTACAATCTTATGTAAAAGAGCAATACATTTAACCCATAGTTATATGGTGTTGTATTTACTTGTGTAGAGTATTTGTCCATGGTATTGTATTAAGAGATGTTATTTTGGAGAATTATATTATCCCACATGCAATATCTGAGAGTAACTCCTCCTCATCTCTTAGTATATAATAGGGTCAAGTGAGTCTCTACATATAATGTATTCTTGATGTAGTAGTGGTACTATTGTGACACTGTTGTACATCATCCATATTCTTTGGGGTATTTGTGCTTTGTTCTCTTGTAAGATTGGAGAAGACATTCTAGAGATAATAGAAGACTACCTTCCCGTGGATGTAACCCATTTGGGTGAACCACGTATATCGAGGTTCTCTTGTCATTTTCTTTTCTTGTTCTTATCTTTTATGATATGTTGTTGGTTTCTTAGATAGGTTAACTAGTTTAGCTTGACTCTTCTATTCTAACAATTTCATGGTTTAGCAGGAAACAGACCGATATTATAGTATTGTCAATGAAGGAAATTGGGTGTGATTCGTGAAGAGCATTGCAGGAGCAATGTCAATGAGATCAAATATCAGCAGCAACACAGGCAGCAGCAATTTATTAGTAGGGAAATCTCCAGTTCCCTATCTATTGGGTGGAGTTGGTGCAATGCTTATTCTGGTAGGATTTGCTATGATTATTTTGGCATGGTCCTACTTCAAGGAGAGCATTACAGGAAACGTTGTTCCTGAAGACGGTGGAAATAATGAGAGGAGGGAGGATATGGCAAAGCTTTTAGATAAAATGGAAGAAATGAGAGTGATTGTGATTATGGCAGGGCATCAGAAACCAACCTTCATTGCTAAACCCACATCTGTAGCCGCTGCAGTAGTTATGTAAAATCCCACCACACTCACTCTGTAGCTTTCAATTCTTTTTTTCTGAGTAGTGTAAATGCATAAGGTGGGGCTGAGGAATATTATTATTTTGAAGATAGAGCACCTGTGTGAGAGAACAAATGTGAAATCCCCACTACACCCACTATGTGGAGCATGGCTAAAGCATAATATATAGCAGCTTGCTCTGTTAGTTGTGAATCCATATGGCTTCGGAAGCTGATGTCAGGTTTATTCAACCTGGAGTTGGATACTACCGTGATTCTATGTGATAACCATAGTTGTATAAAGATGACAGAGAACCCAGTGTTCCACGATAGGTCGAAGCACATAGAAATCTGGTATTTCTACATTCAAGATATGATGCAGAAGGGAGCCATAAAGCTCCAGTATGTGAGTATTGATGAACAAGTTGTTGATGTGTTGACGAAGCCTCTGTCCCGGGTAAATTTCGTATACTTTCGAGACAAGCTTGGTGTTGTCCAGAAAGAC
>LPNX011220437.1:1013522-1028590 GCA_001517045.1 Pseudotsuga menziesii | reverse complement strand
GGGGTCCGTCAAAAGTATGCCGAGTGGGTACTCGTTGGATGCGGAATTTAATTCCGCATCCAACGAGCTCTCCCGATCGAAATTTGAGTAAAAACACAGTGAGATATGTCAAAAATACAAACAAAAAAGTAGTTTTTTTTTCTTTTCTTCCTCCAAAATTAATAAATATTATTTTATTATTTTAACTATTATTTTATGAATTCATTTTAGGAGGCCCATTTTGAGTTGAAATTTCCTCTAATGCCTCGAAAGGGGGAGCAGTGATGTTGCAGTGGGAGTGTATCATCCTTGGACATCTGTCCTAAAGTGATCCGTAAAATTATTTCTCCGAGAAAGAAGAAGGATTGTATCATCCCTGGACATTCGTTCTAAAGTGATCCGATGACTTCGATACTCGAGAACGTGGTAGGATTGTAGCATCCTTGAACTTTTGTTCAGAACGGATCTAGTGACTTCGGTACTCGAGAACGTGGTAGGATTGTATCATCATTGAACTTTTGTTCAGAATGGATTCGGTGACTTCGGTACTCGAGAACATGGTAGGATTGTATCATCCTTGAACTTTTGTTCAAAATGGATCCAGTGACTTCTGTACTCGAGAACGTGGTAGGATTGTATCATCCTTGAACTTTTGTTCAGAATGGATCCGGTGACTTCAGTACTCGAGAACGTGGTAGGATTGTATCATCCTTGAACTTTTGTTCAGAATGGATCCGGTGACTTCAGTACTCGAGAACGTGGTAGGATTGTATCATCCTTGAACTTTTGTTCAGAATGGATCCGATGACTTCAGTACTTAAGAACGTGGTAGGATTGTATCATCCTTGAAATTTTGTTCAGAATGTATCTGGTGACTTCAGTACTCGAGAACGTGGTAGGATTGTATCATCCTTGAACTTTTGTTCAGAATGGATCCGGTGACTTCAGTACTCGAGAACGTGGTAGGATTGCATCATCCTTGGACTTAGTCCTAAAATGATAGGGAGTGATTATCTCGTAATTGTATCCGGTGACTTCGGTTGTTGAGAATGTGGTGGGATTGTATCGTCCCTAGACTTAAGTCCAAAAGTGATCCGAAGACTTTCATCTTCGTATTGTGGATTGCAGGTTATTGATGATGATGATGATGTTACTGATCGAAAGATTGGAGTGTGATGATGATGTTGCTTAGATTGTTGTTGATGATGATGGTGTTGATAGAAAGATCAGAGTGTGATGATGATGTTGCTCAGCTTGTTGTTGCTGATGATGTTACCGATCGAAAGATCATAGTATGATTATGATGCTGCTTAGATTGTTACTGATGATGATGTTGTTGATCAGAAGATCGGATTCTAATGATGATGTTGCTCAAAGCATTGTTGATGATGATGTTGCTGATCAAAAGGTCAAAGTACTATTGATGATGATGTTGTTGAAGACCAAAATGTTGACGATGATATTGTCAAAGAAATGATGTTGCTGAAATTAAAGATGAAGACTATGTGTCAAAGATGTTGAAAAAACTTCCAAGGATCTATAGATGTGTCACCCTGATGATGTTGATGATGTAATCTCTCTCTCCTACTATTTTTGTTGTAGAATACCCTTCTCGTTAAGGGGGAGTGTTGAATTATTGTAACTTAGAAGAATATTCTATATATATTTTATTTGATCCCCGATGTTTCTATTGGGAGAATCATTTGTATTTATTTGTACCCTGATGTTCCTAATCGGGAGAATTAATAAGAGTCATGAGGAAGTCCCCTTTGTTGTAAGTCGGGTCATTAGTACCCTCCGGAATATGTTATTATATTAAGTTAGTCTAGTTGTGGTTACTCGAGCCTACATAACTGAGTCACTGGGACTTCAGTTAGTGAACCTCTCACATAGCACATGCGATCGTGAGATATTAAAGAATATCCTTAATTTCGAGAGATATTGACCCAAACTCTTTTTGTTGAAACCCCCTCCCAATACTTAAAACCTCCTCCCCACCCCTTTTTATACCTCAATCCTTATAAACCACCTACCCATCCCCACCTTAAACCCCTCATCCCCCAATATCTGCAATATATTCGTTCGATTTTTGATAATTTTTAAACCCACAATATGAACTAACATGATAGGATATTGGCCAACAAGTGAAACCCCCGTGAACTGAGTTAAGTTTACTCGAGCCTACATAACTAGGTTAAATGTCAAGTGAACGAAAGAATATAAATAGAGGTGAGGTGCTTCTGATTTGAACACACTCACACTCACTTGTGTAGCGCATAAGAGAGAGAGAGAGAGAGAGAGAAAGCTGTAGCTGAAAGGAGAAGGAAGATCAGTTTTTGGGGTTTTACTTCTTATCTTTTGGGGCATCTATATTGAGGAAGCTTTTGCTGGGTTTTTCCCATTAGGGTTTTCCCGGGATAAATTTGTGTTGTTCTTATGATAATGTTTCTTTCAGTGATCTTGTCTATATGTTTTTGTTATGAAATTGAAATTAAATATTGATATTCTAGCTTAGCATATGGAATTCTAACATAGAACTGAGTCAAGTGTTGCATTGAGTTGGATTCATGAATGTCACCAATAAATTTAGCAATTTTGTCCTTGTTATTTCTTTCTTTTATAAGCTTCGATAATCATTATGTAACATTCTTTCGAATATGCATTGTGTCAAACAAATAAGTTACTTGTAGTTGCTCATAGTATGGAAACCAAATGAATTGGACACAATATCATTTCAAACATCATGGAAACTCATTCAAACAACCTTTTCGAAGAATCAATAGAAGTGTATTTTTTTATCAAAGTAAATATGAAAGCATAAAAGATAATACAAGTGACGAATTTGAACATAACTAGAACCAACTGCTTTCCATCAATCTTCTGAAATGCCCTTTTCCATAGTTGGGGCATCATTCTTCATGGTCGTTTCCCACTCCATTGCCATTAAAGAGAGTTTTTTTCTTGTAATTTGATATATATGGTATTTAGGGAGGAAATGTTTGAACTCCCTGTACGCCTCATTTTCTAATCTTCTTCAACATTTAGAGATTATTCTTAGACCAAATATTGGACATGCATATATACCCTTTGTTTAAATCTCTACAAGTTATAGATAGAATGCCAAAAATAATTAAAAAAACTTGAATAATAAATGATATATATAGAGTTACATTACAGATTTACATACCACAAAAATTTGTAACCCCAATACATCATGAATTGTCCTTGTAAGTATTCCATGGGATTGAAATTATTTTTGGCTTATTGGTTTGGAGATGTTGTACATGATCATTTCGGTCCATAATTTTAAAATTTCATCTATAAGAGTCTCGAGATATACATCCATATCTCTAACTTGGTTCTTACTTAGTTATGTGAAAATTAATATAAATAATTAAGTTCTTGTACATGCAAAACTGTAAAAATAAATAAATGAACTACTTATATGTTGTTAAAAATTAGAAGAAAAAAAACCTGGAATAATTAAACCCAACATGATGTGCTCTCTCTTTTATTGACATCTAAGGAGGAAGGTTATTGTTTATAAAAAAAACTGGCCAAATTAAGTAACTGGTTTTGATCTCTCCAAATGGACTAACACCATCAACTCCTATTGAAAGTCTAACATTATGAGTTTTTTTAAAAATAGGGCATCTTTCCTCAATGTTTTTAAATGTGGGACCATCCCTAGGCATTTGCATGAAACGATCTTCACTTCTTTGTCGTGTATGATAACCCATAAATTGTGCTATGTTTTTGGACTTGAACAATTGTTGGAAACATAGAAATATGGGGATATGAATAAAAACTTTATGGGGCACCTTACTTGTTACCAGATCGATACGATATAGATGTTAATTCCATGTTTAGGTAATTCAATTGTTTATGCATGTTGTCCATCATATATAATATGATCATTAGGACATGTGTCAATTGTGTTATGCTCCATTCCTATATATTTTAGAACATCGCCTATTTCTCTACGTGTGAGGTAAAGTATTTGACGATGGTAGAAGAATATCACCTAACACTATAAGAAAATTTGAAGTAATATACTAGAAAATCAAAATTAAGAGTCTATATATTACAAGCACAAATAAATCACAAACAATTATAATTATATAGAAAAATCTTGCATACCTTAACATTTGCATCATCTCAATGTTTGAAATATTATTCATTACCTTAAGTTGGCCAACAATAAAAGAGCATAGAGAAGACTTGTATTTGATTCTTTGAATAATTATTTTTGTTCCTTATCAATAAAAGGTACAACATGAATATCTTCATAGATCTCACTCGCAAGTGTATTCTAATCCATAACAACAAATGTAAATTATGGGTCAACCGAATTTTCCTTTTATTCTCAATAATAATATGGTCATTTTTTTCCATAGTAGCAAATTCAATTTCAACACTCTCACATCTCTATTATGAATTTTAGCATGTGGCATTCTGAGCATTGGTGGTCTTGTCGTTGTAATAGCTACAACAAAATAAATACAATTAGTATTGAAATAGAAAAATATTATAACTATTGAAAAATGACAAAAAAAAACATGTTTTTCCTATCTTACGAAAGAGTGATATCATTTTACACCTTCTAAGTGCACATGCTTTAAGCATGTTTCCTAGTTGGTAACTTAACAAATATTCTTATCTTTATTCATTTTCATTGCATAAAAGGGAAATAACATTTCCCATCACCAATATAATGATCCAGATTGGGATGATTATGATCAAATGTTTTATCACAATTCCAAGTATGTGAAAAAGAATCGCTTTCATTAGGAGCAAGATCCATAGTAGCAATGTATACAAAGTCTAGAACCAATTTTATATAAGAGTTTTGATCATATACACTAGTGACCTAGTTAGGGTTACTTGACATTGTTTTCTAACTCAACAAAATACGAAAACCATTCATTAGTACACTAAGAATAAATTCAAAGAATTTCACAAATAAAAAATAAAAAATTATAATAACAAAATTCTACTTTATGCCAAATGTCTCTTCATGGGGTAGTGTTTTGAATGTTTGTGTGATAAATGTGGTAATGTATGACGCACAAACATCATTAACAAATGGACCTAATTAGCTCAAAAATATAGAAAATAGTTCAAATAATAGAAACATACTTGTAAGAAAAAAACAATATAGACTAGGGTATATGATGGAGAAATTTTACATATTAATCCTCATAATTCAAATATAAATCATAGTTTCAAGGATAATATCAAATCAAAGAAAATTTACCTCTAACCAAATTTCTCTTTCTCCTAACTTTTCTCAAAAAAAGAGTTATTTTCTTTTATCCAATCGACTTTTCACTGTTGCAAAAAGGGGGAAAATATCTAAAATAGTTGTAATGTCTCGTAAGTGATGTTAAATATGAACATAGCTTAAACTACGTTCCATGGATGATAGGAACATTGCTTAAGCAACATTACTGAGAAAATGACGATTACTAAACATTTATCACATTAGAGGTAGTGGACATAAAGAAGGAGAAGACAATTGCCAAATTGTTCAATTCAAATGGGGAACCTATGTTTGATGATGACAATTTGAAATCTTTAACACCTATGATGACAAAATGCCCATTTGGATGGAAAGAAAATGTGTATTTTATGAGCTTCCATATTGTAAGCATATTAAGATTCCCCACTTACTAAATCCCATGCATATATTTAAAAATGTTTTGTCTTCTTTATGGAGACACATATCATTGAAAACAAGTGATACATTGGGTGTTAGAATAAATTTTTTTTCTTAAAATACTAAAAATAAATATTGGCCAAGAAAATAAATTATAGGAGAGGTTGGTCCCTCTTGGTCTTTTAAAGAAGGTGATGTCCCATGGAATTTGAAGAAGAGGATATTTATCTGGTGAAGGAAGTTATATAGGGTGTGAAGGTGCATTCTTTATATGGGTCTACTCTATGACGATGCGTCACTATAGAAGAACATTTGTTGGAGTTGAACACATGACCATTTGAGCCTTCTAAGAGTATGCGTGTCTAATACATGATTTATTTTTTGCACTGTAGGTTATAATATACTACTCACAATTTTATGAAAATTAATTTGTATGTATTTATTTTGTAGTGTCATTATCATTTGCTCTTGCATGGTTGTTTGAACCATGACTTTCCCCCGAACCCATGGCACGCCATATCTAAATTATTTGCATTTGAACATTGGATCACATCAAAGGACATTTATATGGATAATATTCCACCATATCATCAAGGGATAGTTGAAATTGTTTGTATGTTTGAGAAGGAATTGCCCACAAGTGTCATTGTCTTGTAATTCATCTTCTAATTTATCTAGTTGATGAAGTTGAATTAGTCAACACGCTCTTATGTCATTGGATTTTCTTGTTAGAGAAATATATGAAAAAATTGGAAGGATTTGGTTGACAAAGGACAAAATCGAAGGGGTTTATGGTGGACATGTACATAGTATACAAGTCATTTTATTATGGAATACAAAAGCAAATTGACAACACACCAGACATAGTCGTTTAGGATGACCAATGAGATGAGGACAAAAGGGAAAGGGAACTACTCCAAACTAATGGAAAAATGTGCATGATAAAGAGTAAGCCAGTTATATTTTGTCAAATTTCTATAGAGAAACTATTTACAGTGAACTTGATAGTATATATTTGATCTCACACTATTCGTTTTGATTTCATAAATACATCAATGAATTTAGAAATTGACACCATAAATAAATTTGTTATAATGTAAAGGCAATGATGCCATGGGTTGCATTATATGAAGAAAAGAGAAGGAAATGGGAGAGTGAAAAGAAATAATTCAAATAATTGAATAGTAGAAGCATGTTGTATCTTGACCATTTAAAAGAAAATATGTAGATTATTTGTCAACCAGATCACAGATAAATATGTTGACCAGATCAAAGATAAATATGGAGCATCTTGTTGTTATCTGTGCAATGAAAAAGATGCACAAAACATAGGGATCGAGTGCAAAAACTCTATAATAATCTCTATATGTCTTGTCTCAAGAAGGTTGTGGGATCAAATTGCAGAGTTCAAATCAACTTACCAGAACTTGATGAAGAGGGATCCATTTGGCTCTAGCCAAAAGTAGTATTGGACATCAAGGAGCGATAATTGCACTAATACATAGATTGAGAAGTTATGACCCAATGAAAAGATATGAAGCTAAAAGATGTCATAGGGGAACTAGCAGTGATTTTGAACAATTCCCTCACCTTCGGACTTGAGAACAAATTACTCTTGAATGAGGGAGGGCATGTTAGGGTCCTACGCTAACCGCCATACTTTAAGCTACCTGGGAGTTAGTTAACTTATGCAATCATCTTCTTTAAATAAAGACCCATTAAATAATACTAAATAATATTTCAATGTAAAGATGTCATTTTTACTAAATAAGGCCTACTAGGTAGTTGGCACTGATTAATGATGGGCCCACTAATAATAAGATTTAGTAAATTAAGAATCCATTTAAAGAGTTGGGAGGATAAGGAATGTTTTGTAAGTATTGTTGCAATAACTTGGAGCCATGCTTAAGTGAAAAATTACCCCACTTTGAAAGGGAAGTGAATATTATTTTATTATTTGATTATCATAATACAAAAGTATATTCCACATTATTATATTCCAATATCTCTTGTGTCTAGTTTTTTTTAATTATAACCTCTATCTATTTACTTCATTTGTGTTTAAATTTAAAAGTTAAAGAACACTAATTTACTTTGGAGTAATATATTTATTTTACATTGAAATTGTGTTTTTTAATGCATAAATGGATTCAACACCCTCAAATAATATCCTTATGACACGTATGCAATTTCTACACCTAATATATGTGACTCTAAGACTTTTGACTCTGAGATTTTTTAAAGATTTCCAATTAGAGCCTAAACAAAAAGAACCAAAAAATATATAAAAAATTAGTATATTTAGATTACTCCATTTACTTTGCACTAAAATTTAAAATTTGAAATTAAAGAATTGTACATAATTTCGTATTGATATATTAACTTTTCTTTTACATTAATTTATTAATGTAACACTTTAATATTTTTTTCATTTTACTCTAAATTTTAATTTTGTTTTTATTTCATGTGGTTTTTAATAAACTATATTTTTGCTTCCAAAGAAGTCAGGTGCTCTCCAATCTAGTATGGGGAAGATCATGTCACATTAATCAAGTTTTGCTACGAGACATAAATAAAAAAAATATTAAAAAATAAAAAATGAAAAATATAAATTACATATGGACTTAAATAGAATAAAAATAAAATAAACTGGTATAGATCCATTTTAAACCCAGATCTATAAGAGGAGAGGGATCCAAATGATAAAAAAATATACACCTCAAGAAATTAGATCCCTCTTGGTGCTTGATAGATCCTAGTTTACAATAGATCTATGCTAATTCATTTACAAAATATAATCTCTTAACTACCATTTAGTTACATAACTGTATTTATATTTTTATAGTTTCATCTTTATATTATTTTTTTGGACTGTTAGTTTCTGTTAAGTTTTACTATGATTATTGCAACCCCATGGACTGCTCCTTTCAGAGGAGTCACACGGATTTGTGTCTTAAAATCCTAAGTTTGATTAGTCTGATAAGAGAGGTTCATATTGCTTGGAATCTCAACATTGTTGACAGCATTTTTTTGAAAATCAAAGCCTTTTCAGAAATACAATTTTGTTTAAAAATAGCATTTTTCTGTTGCTAAAACTTTCAATCATATGAGAGTTGATTTAGAAATGTAAATTACAGTTTGTGATGAGTTGTCTTCGAAGGTTTGTTGCGAGATTTTGCTTGGAGAGAAGGATTGATTGACTTTCCTGTTCGATGCAATGAGGACAATCAAACAAACTTTTAATAACGATAAACTTTTAATAACGATACTTCTGATACATTAAAGCAAATGGAAAACGACAATCTCCTACATCGGAGCAATAACAAATACGAACTCCGAATGCATTTAGGATCCAGCAGGTTTACAGCCCAATCCACCAAAGTATTATATTACATTAATAGGAAAACACATTGTAGTAGACCACGCAAATTACTCTGCATGACATTACTACTGTACAATGATATGACCCAATGTGACTACTTTCACCTTCCTTCAAAATTCAAATGGACTTGGCTTCCTGTGATGGTGTTGAATCTATAGTGGATAACCAGAGGTATTATTATTATCAACAATATGTGAAGGTGAAGGTGAATGGGAATGGCCATGGTTGATATCTGTAAAGGGAGGCTGCGTAAGTGGAGGAAGATTGGGGTCATTGTTGGTGAGCAACGTAATAACCTTAGACATAGGAGGACGTAGTATTGCGGAAGCTTGAGTGCAGAGGAGAGCTATATAAGTAACTCGCATTACCTCATTGTGATAGTTTTGTTCTATGGTGTCATCCATTATGTTTGAAAGTGTGTGTGATAAATAATGATTCCACGCCTGCAAATCATGAAAGTTGTTAATTATCTTACTCACGTCTATTGAAATCAATTATGTTTATGAATATGTATTATTTTCACTGAATTGCAGAGAAACAATTAATTTCAATACATGTAATGAAGATGGTGATGGAGCTATTACCACTGTTAGAAGAGATTGTGAGATATCATCGTTTTGCAGCTGACTGTGGTTCTTTCTGCCACTGATAATCTCAAGAACTAATACCCCAAAACTGTACACGTCAACCTTTTCTGTCAACTGACCATGGACCACATAGTCTGGAGCTACATAACCTCTGCAGAAACAACAGCATAGTTTGAATTTCTTTTAAACTTTTGGAGCTACATAACCTCTGCAGAAACAAAAACATAGTTTGAATTTCTTTTAACCTCTACAGAAACAAAAACACAGTTTGAATTTCTTTTAACCTCTACAGAAACAAAAACATAGTTTGAATTTCTTTTAAACTTTTTATTATGAAGGTAGAAAATTATAAAATGGTTTCATGTTCTTACAAAGTTCCAGCGATTCCCGTGCTAAGATGAGATCGGTCGTCAGCAAAGTACCTAGCCAATCCAAAATCTGCAATTTTAGATTTGAAATGTTGATCGAGTAAAATGTTGCTAGCTTTTATATCTCGATGGATGATGCGTATCTCTGATTGTTCATGAAGGTATGCCATTCCAGTAGCGATTCCTAATATAATGTCAAACCTCTTCGCCCAATCCAGTACCTTCCTCGTGTTTTCATGTCCTGTCATCCAAGAAATTTCATTCATCTTCCTCAAGGAGTAATAACAGTGACAAGCAGCTGAATGTAGATAAAATCAATTCATGAAGAACTGAAAATATTACCAAACAGAAATTGATCGAGGCTCTTGTTGGGAATGTATTCGTAGACTAAGAGTCTGTCTGGCCCATCCACACTACACCCAAATAGTCTGACGAGATTTTTATGCTGAACACTACTAACAAGATTCACTTCGTTGAAGAACTCTTTAACCCCTTGTTCTTTGTTTGCAAATAGTCTCTTCACAGCAATTTCCCTGCCCTCTGTCAAAACTCCCTGTCAAGAGGAATGTATTGCTCAGTGATGCATTTAAATATGATAATCATCTTTCAAAACTCAGTCAATACATATGAATTTGGAGATAACCTTATAAACCGAACCAAAAGCTCCTTGGCCAAGCTTGTTTGCCTCGTTGAAATTTTTTGTAGCGATTTGAAGAGTTTGGAATTTGTAATTCAATTTCGATTTGGATATAGCTGTAAAATCTCCCAACGATGATTTGTACAAACCTGCAAAATAAATAACAGTTTATATTTGTAGCTATAAATAACAGGTTAATATTTGTAACGTTGTAAGGTATTGTTCCTTGTGTCAGTAGCTCTCATTAAGTGGCATTCAACCTATATTAGTTTTCGTAGGAAAGCTTGCAATGTCGTGATGACAAGAGGACAATGGATTTGTAGCAGCATAGATAAACAATTCAGACCACCTCAATGGAGGAGGATGGCAAGTAGCGTTCATGGCCACCTCCATCAACTGCAACAATACTTTGCCCATAATCCATTATGAGATTCGCCGAAATTTTTTGTAGCGATTTGAAGAGTTTGGAATTTGTAATTCAATTTCAATTTGGATATAGCTGTAAAATCTCCCAACGATGATTTGTACAAACCTGCAAAATAAATAACAGTTTATATTTGTAGCTATAAATAACAGGTTAATATTTGTAACGTTGTAAGGTATTGTTCCTTGTGTCAGTGGCTCTCATTAAGTGGCATTCAACCTATATTAGTTTTCGTAGGAAAGCTTGCAGTGTCGTGATGACAAGAGGACAATGGATTTGTAGCAGCATAGATAAACAATTCAGACCACCTCAATGGATGAGGATGGCAAGGAGCGTTCATGGCCACCTCCATCAACTGCAACAATACTTTGCCCATAATCCATTATGAGATTCGCCTTAACAAATTGTTGTTCCTGACTTTCTGCTATGAATGTCCAAACTTACGGTTAAGGTTCCCAAAACCTCCAATTTTTCATTTGAAATCTTCTCTTGGGTTTCTCCCAAGGTTTCTAGGATCATCTTCAATGTTGATAACACTTTTCTTCCATGTCTCTTAACTCTTCCTTCAAAGGATAAACAATGGCAAAATAATCATGGTCACAAAGAAAACAAGCAACATCTTTACCTCTGGACTTGGGAAATTCTAGCTGCTTCCTTGTTGCAACGTTGGTTTTCTTTCTTTTGAACAATTCCAACCATATTTCCCAAGTTTCTACTTGGTGTTTCAAAGCCCAAGCTTCCGCTTGTGCGCTAGTCTTCACTAACTTTGTCGCATGTTCCTGATACATATTACGAATCTCTTGATCCCAACATTACATGAATGTTGATACATATTACCCGAATCTCTTGATCCCAACATTAGATTAATGTCTTCCACGACTCTTCCCAGGCTTCTTTCCATGTCGCAACCTAGAATTGGTTCGACCCTTTTGGTACCTCTAAAAACTCTACCCAAGACTTCAAGACTTGGTCCACCTCATTGCTTCAAACTTGCTCTTGTCCACCTATTCAATCTATAACTGAAGCCTTTTGCTTCCTTCCAAATCGCAATGAAGAACCGTTGAAGACTTCACCCGAGCATAAAGTTTGCGATGCCAACCTTTAGGTCACCTAGGCATGAAGAAGAGTGCCCAACTAGTTCTACAATCTACTATTGCGGAAGGAATAATGGTGAAGAGAATCGAAACTAGTCTTTGATACCAACTATCACAGAAGGGACAATAGTGAAGAGCATCGCAACAAACCCATGTTTTTGCTCTGATACCAAATAACATGAACATATAGTTCACCTGATTTTTTTTTCAAACTTGGGTTTCTCAACTTTGCTTCGGTACCAAAGGTTGTGCAGTATTGCCTTTCCTCGGCCACAAGGGCTTGACTAGCCTATGCTTATTACAACCAAACTATGCCTCTTTGCATAAGGTCTATCCATAACTTCACCTTAAGCTACAATTTGCCTAATGCAACTGAGTCCTCCTCAACTAAGTTCAATCAACCGAAGAAACACATCCAACTACAACCTTTAAAACATCCCATCATTGCTTTATCTCCAATACTTAGCGAACACTTAGCCAATATGCCTATAGTAAATCAACATAAATATTGCAGGAAATATAACAACACTTAGTCAATATGTCAATAGTAAGTCAACATAAAATACTGCAGGAAATATAATAACACTCATCCCAATAAAACAACCTTAATACACATGGATATATACAAGCAACAGTCAAGGTGGATGACTTAAACTTTATTTGAAAGAGAACTGTTTACATACAACAATAAAGTGTGGCCTTCTCTTTGCAACTCTTTTTACATTTAAGTACAATGAGTCTAAGGCAATACTTCCATGTCCAACAAACTTGCACAATCCAACCTATGAATCAATAACAGGTCTATCTCGTGTTGGTCCTATCTTCTTCTTCTTACTCAACCAATGCAATTTGCCTTACTCTACCAAACCCAAAACTTAGCACAATCTGCCTTACTCTACCAAACCCAAAACTTAGCACAATCGCAGAGCTCTTTTTACACTGGTGTGAATAATTTCTTGCTTGACGTTTGATGTCTTAGCAACTTGAGGCATCCTACTTTTTATATGGGATTTGCTTTTCACTTGCAAGGCCCTTCACTCCAAGGTGGGCCCAAGTGTTTGTATCACCAACTCAACTGCACCTACATGACTTGCACGCCGATGTCCATCTTTAATGGTACCATGCGTGCTATGCCATGTGATCGCAACATCCAAGTGGTGCACACAATGTCCAAGTGTGCCCAATGATGCATCCAAGTGTTGTTTGTCCAAGTGTCCTCAAAAACACGCCCAACAAGGTGCAACCAAGAGTGCACTTGGCAAGGTGTAACTAAGTGCACTCAAGGAATGAGTCCAGTAAGATGCATCCAAGCATGCCTAGAAGGTGTGTCTATTAAGTGCACCAAGCCAACATTTGTCCATGAGATGTGTGTCCAAGTGTTCCTAGACAATGTGTGCCCAACTTAGTCCGCGTAGTTGACATGCACCTAACTAAGTGCGTCCATCCGAATGCCCAAGTCATATATGCCAATGGGTTCTTCTTGCCACTTTGTTTGTCATGCATAATACATGCCTATGGACAAGGTTATCAGCAATAACCTACTCTATCTGGCCAACTTCCCTCCCAAGCTTCTCTTGGTTTGCAAGTTATTTATCAATGTTTGTGATGTGTCCAAGTTATTTATCAATGTTTGTGATGTGTCCAACGTTTGAGCAATGATGCCCAACATAGAAATGTCTGTGTGCCATGTCAACTGGCCAAGGCACTCCAAAACTGACTCGACTGACTCTTTTAGCCATCACTCTTCTATCAAGACTGTCAATGTCGATCAATGACCATCAAGGTGGTTATGTGATGAAGGCAGCCGAAGTCATTCAATGCTGGGGCCTTACAGGTGGTCTCTTGCAAAAAAAGTAAACCAGTGATAAGTCGGATGACCTTCCAAGCTGTCAACTTGTTGGGAAACCTTACTGCCAGTGGAAGGGAATTGGAGTTGCATCCCACTGAAGGGAAAAGTGGCAGCGGGGAATGGTTGAGGGAGGAGATTGTTCTACCACTCTTCGATGACAGATCATTCTAGCGAAGCAACGAAGACGAAGAATTCTACCAGTTTGTCAGAATTACTAATAAAACTAGCTAATTTGAGCATCCTTCAGTCTGAAAATTCGTTAAAAACTCATGTTGGTTGATTTCTCTCTCAATCGGTATAGAATTTCGTTGAATTATCGTTCAGATGGGTTGAACATGTGCCATTTAAAGCGCCAAAGTATCGAATTCTTCAAAGAATCCACTGGCTCGAGTACTTGGGTTCCTCAGATTTGAGCCATTAAGGCACGAGGTTGGCATTTTCCTCTCCTATTTTTTAATTTGGCAATTGGGTTTCATGTAACTCCGAAGGTTGAGATGTATACTTATTGCATATATATACTATTGTTGGTAATAACTCCCGATTCAATTCTATTCATGGATAAAACATTAATTTATACATTACAATGAGGCGGTTGAGAACCAGCCTTTTCACCTTCCCATGCAACTATTCAAATTCCTATTTATTTATTTATTTACAATAATCCTGACGGATTATATTCTAACAATCCCCCTCTTAATCCGAAGGGGTGTTTGTAAGTCCGAGCATGTTTCTGAATCTTTCAAACTTTTCTCGTCCAAGCGCTTTGGTGAAGATGTCTGCAACTTGATCATTTGTGTAACAATGTCGAAGATGAACTGTCTTGGCCTCTACATGATGTCGAATCAAATGATACTTTGTGTTGATGTGTTTGGTTCGATCATGGAATCTAGGATTCTTAGCCAGCTTGATTGCAGAAGTATTGTCGACCAACAATGGAGTGGAGTTCTCTTGTTTTTCTTGCAAATCTTCAAGTATCTTCCTGAGCCATACTATTTCTTTCGTTGCTTCAGCTGCAACCACATATTCTGCTTCTGTTGTTGAATCTGCTCGAACTGACTGTTTGCGTGATTTCCATGAAACAGCTGTTGA
>LPNX011220437.1:853884-1011058 GCA_001517045.1 Pseudotsuga menziesii | reverse complement strand
CCTCTGAAGTTTCTTCTTCCTCTGCCTCTCTTGCTGCTAGAGAGAGTGACACCAACTACAGATGCTATAGATTGCATCTTTACAACTGTTAGTGTAATTTAAAAAGAGAAATAATAACCTTGCAGGTCTACAGTCTCTGCCAAGGTGAATACAATGCAAGTTTATAGCAAATATATCAGTCATACATAGGCTTCTTTAATACAAAATATATCAGTCACTAGCAATATGTGATATTATTCAGCATAAAACACAGTCTTCAGCAGTCTTCAACGCAGCAAGCACTATATATCAGTCACTAGCAAAAAGAGGGCATGAACTAGCTTCATGCAATTGGTAATGTCAATCGTCAACTCGGTCAC
This sequence comes from Pseudotsuga menziesii, assembly GCA_001517045.1. Taxonomy (NCBI): domain Eukaryota; kingdom Viridiplantae; phylum Streptophyta; class Pinopsida; order Pinales; family Pinaceae; genus Pseudotsuga; species Pseudotsuga menziesii. The sequence goes on along the minus strand of LPNX011220437.1, from coordinate 1,010,699 downwards.
AGCAGCAGTCTCCAGCATACATTATTCTTCAACAACACTCGTTGGTATGGAGCTCGCAGACTCTTTACATATATCAAAATGAGATCATTTTTAAAATGGAAAAGATGAAGCGGTTATGCAGAAATAGGGTTTACATATACCACTTGTAGGTATTTATTTCTTCACAAAAAACTCAACAGAAGTTAGGGTTCAGGCTTCAACGCAGCCACACCAACGCTGTCTTCAACGTGTTCACACAGAAATTAGGGTTTCCATAGCTTCACAACTTTTGCAGTTCAACCGTCACACGTATTGGAGCAGTCTTCAAGGCAGCAAATACACAACAATCTCCAACGTAGCAGTCTTCAAGGCAGCAAATACATAGCAATCTGAATGAACATGTTTACAGACTCCACTCAGTTCCACTCAAAGGTGTGAACGGTCTTCAGTCACCGGAATTCAAAGGATTCATAGCAACAAGACTTTCACTCTTCAGGCAAACGAAAACACACAATAGCAATTCGCCAGACCGAGAATCACATCCACTTCAGAAGGATGAATTATTTCTTCAACTCATTAAATATATAGCAGTCACAGTGATCATAGCTCATACTGGGTCATACGGCAGTCGCATTATTCATCATTCATATATTTTCAGAAGTTACTCTCAAGCTCCACTCAACTTAGGTTTTCCAACGCTCACATTCATCACAGTAAAAATATGTAAATTTTTACCTTCACATTGGGAATGGCGTGAATCTTGAAGCTATACAATCTCTCTACGCCAATCTTCTCAGCTTCAGCAATCTTCAAGCAGCTTCAATCTTCAACGCACAGGCAATCACTCCAACATTTCAACGCCCAACAAGAACCACTGTCAGTTTCATCTCCATTCTCTATGAGATGCATTCAACGCCTTCGTTTTGAGCAGTTAACGCATAGATTGTTCTTCAACGAGGAGAATGGAGTCTCAACAGTCTTGAACGTAGCTTCACAACGGTGCACAGTGTCAATGCAGGCAATAATCACCAGACTATAATCAACGCAGCCAGCAGTAAATGCATAGTGTGTAGTCTTCACAAAAAATCAGTCAGAACTGACGCAGTATATCAGTCTAGGGTTTGTGCATTCCCAAAAAGCATCATCTCCAACGCATGATGCAGTCCACGCTCAATATATGTAGGATACATATATCAGTCACAGCATATCAGTCCACGCAGATATAAACTCAACAGAAGGTCATTTCTCTTTAGAAAAGCGACGCCAGAGGTCACGTCTCTCTACGCTGGAGGAGTCACGCAGCTTCAGATGGAGGAGTCAAGAGTATTATTTCCAACGCAGTCTTTCAACAGCTTAAAACTCCAAAAAATTACAGTAGGTATCCAATGATTTCTCTTTATTGGATAGGGCAAAACTACAGAAAACATTGCCCAAGATTTTGATTAAAAACTTCATTTAATAACTTTTCATTCAAAGAGAATGACGGGGAAGACACTTTGTGAATTTTGTGAAATGATATTTAACAGTAACGAGAAAGTAATGCAGGTGGAAATATGTGTAATATGGCTCAGGACTTGCCCAGAGTGGGCACTACATCCACAACGTAGCATACACAACAGAAGATGAATGGAGAGCGTGGTTACAACTTAGGGTTAGGTATACATGAAACGTATGAGCAGAAAACGCACATAATGAATGCGTGCAGGGGCTGACTGACTGAGCAGGCAGCCTGAAAGAGCAGACTGGCAGGAGAAATGAATTGACAAAGGGAAGAATGGAGGTCTGGCAGCCAGACTGCCAGGACTGAAATTTAACAGCAGGAGTTATGGCAAATAGCCAAGCTCTGATACCACTTGTTGGTAATAACTCCCGATTCAATTCTATTCATGGCTAAAACATTAATTTATACATTACAATGAAGCGGTTGAGAACCATCCTTTTCACCTTCCCATGCAACTATTCAAATTCCTATTTATTTATTTATTTACAATAATCCTGACGGATTATATTCTAACAACTATTTAAAGATAATACTGAAATTTTCCAATGCAAATTGAGGATAGATGACAATCTCTGCTGCAGTATAGGGAATTATATTGATATCTGTCGTCAATGATGAAAAAAAAACCTACCCTTTCATTTCCATTCAAGAAATAAAGAGAAAGGTACAAAAAAATAAATTCTTTTGCAGAAAAAAATGGAGAGCGTCTCGCATGGATATTGGTGTATATGCATTTAAGAAAGTGACAAACAGTGGGAATTTCAAGCCAAAGAAGTGAAAACCTACAGCAAGAAAGATAACATTCCAAATCCGTGTTCTGAATGTTAAATAGCTAGCCTATTTGTGAAGATATTTAATCTTGAATTCAAGAAGGGCACGAGGCTAGTGTTCCGCTCTGTAAAATAAACTGTTAAAGTTGACATTGAAAGAAATAGAATTCATGTTTATTTCTTGATTTGTGTGACTACAAATGCTGATATTGATGCCTCAAATTTCTTTTAGCTTCTGTGCAATTGCACAAATCTTGGATCAGTTCATAAGTCTAATAGATCTTAACATTTAGAAACATTATATGACTGTTACACGGAGAAGTAGGAAGTTACTATATTCACATTTATAGACATTTGGTAAAATTCAGAGAGACAAAGAAAACAGACCGTAATGGGCAAAACAACAAAGGGTAGGGTATGCAAATTAAAGAAGAACATGGGAATTCCAGAAAAAAAAAAATTTATACTTGACATTTTACTACATAGTCTGATTCAGGTGGGAGTAGTTTTTTCTCTATTTCTTGAACAACGGACACAAAATCAAATTTGATTTGTTATTGTCAGTATGCTGCAAAAGTTTTCAAGTTACAGACATCTGTCATCAGAGCTCCTGCACCCCGGGATGTTGAACCATTACATCAACATCCTGTGTTTCACCCTTAATTCTTGTCTGGTGTATCTGGGCTAGTGATGCAGAACCTATAGGAGTTTTCTCGAACCTTTGAGAATTTCATTGGGCTTTTCTCTCAAGTTTCTTATCAAGTATGAATTGCACTCCTTAAAATGGGGTAGTAGTAGAATCATCACACATGGTAACCAACTTTTCATCCATGCATTTGGGGGCAGATCTGGCTTACCAATGGCTAGTGATCTGAAGCATTAATAAAATTAAATTATCTTATCTTGTTCCAGAGAGGTGGACCTTTGAGTTCTTCCTTTCATCTTTTAACTTGTATAAAGGCTCTATGTAGAGGCTAGGTTGGCCTTTTGCTTGGCTTAGTAAAGGATCCTGTCTTTCGTATGCAATTTTTTCTCCATAGGGATGGCATTTCAGGTTCTAATTGCTGCCTTCTTTGTTGCATAAGAAGGTTTTCTTTTTCTATTTAGAGATGTATATATTGTAATGCAACAACTGAATTTTTGCTTAATGCATTCTTGAAGATTTTGTAACCCCGAGCGGAGGGTTGTCTAGTTTGAATTTTTGAACACTGGTGTGGATTTCTGTGTATCTCTGAGACTTTACATTGCTGTATGGTTTTTATCTGTCATAATAAAAATGTATGCACAGTATCGAACATTGAGTGGCAAAGATTTTCTTCAAAAGCAATGTGTTATTTTTTGTTGCATTATACTTAATTTTTTAGTCTGTTAGACTCTGTGTTCTTTGTAGGAAGTAGCACACAGTTTGAAATTTTAAAGGCTGAGATCTCTTAAACTTACTAGAATTTTATGTTGGGATATTATAAACCTATTTCATACTTAGGATACCAATATTTAATCATTATTTATTAATTTTCTATCTACTAACTTAGATAGTTAGCATCCACTTGCATCATTTGGTCAACTTTTGCCATATATACCCTATGAGCCCCTTTATCCCGATTCTGGTTAGATCTTGCCAACTTTATTGACTTCCAGAATTAGTAACTGCGTCTTCTTGCAGATTATGTCTTTATATTGCTTTTATCCTTCTTTTCAGTGGATAAGGTAAAGCTAGTCAACTAGGAAACTGCTATCTTTTGTTGGCAACCCATCCTCCATGAATTTTCTCTCCATATTCCATCATTAACATTTTTTTTCTATCACTCATGACAACTCACTCATGGTTCAGCCAATTCATGAGGTCCTTGATAGATTTGGAAAGTGCTTTAGCCACCTATGGGGGTTTATCATATGGTAAGTCAGCTTTATGAGGTAGCATGAGTTGTCTCCTAAGCAACTTGGATTCACTATGAAGGATATATTATTCAATGTACACTATGCTAATCAATAATGCATGGAAATATATTGGATCATTCTTCACTTCTCTTGTATTTAGTCTTACTATTCATCTCTCTATTTTCCTTGTGCATGCTTGTGAGAATTATCTTGTAGCTAGATCTGCTTCCTGTGATTTTCTTCCTAGCATCAGAGTTGTTATTTTTACATGGTATTATATCTCTCCTACATGATATCAGAGCCACAAGTTGTCAAGTTTATCAGAGTGCAAGGTTGTTCAAATTTCTACAGAGTTAAGGAGCTATATGTTCTCTCTATCTAAGCGCATCTAGTCTCCCATTCCTCTTTGAAGAAGAGATTGTATTGAGCTTACAAATATTTCTCCTAGTTTTTATTTGTGTAGGTTGCAGAGAGTACCTTTTTAGCACATCAACATCTCAATATGGATTCTTCTTTAGCTATGATCCTAACTCCCTTCAACTATCATGAATAGAAAGCCAAAATTGGCATTCTATTGCGCAGTAAGGGACTCTATAGAGTTTCTATGGCTTTAGAAAATGAACCAAATTCTGTTGTTGAAAAAGCTAAGTGGCTTAATAGGTTGGATGAAGCCTATGGCCTTCTTTGCATCTCTATTTCTTCTAATCTACTCTTTCATCTAGATGGTTTAACCACTTCAAACCAAGTATGGACCAAATTTGAGTCTCTCTTTCGAGTTCAAGATGAGATAAGAGCGCATTAGTTGGAGAATGAGTTATTCTCATTGATTCCAGGCAGTTTCGATTCCATTAAAGGACTCTTCCCCAAATTCAAGTCGCTTGTTCTATTTCTCAAGCAATGTGGGTTTGAGAAGAAGGAAGATCAGTTGATCATTTCCATCCTATTGAAATTGGGTCATGAATACTCAATTTTTGTGTCTACTTTTCATGCTACTAGGCTTGCTATTTCTAATTGGAAAATGTCTTCTTTGAGTACATTCTTTGATTCACTGAAAAATGAGAAGATAAAATAATTCAGATGGGTGCTCTTATATCTTCCAAGAGCAAGGATCGTGCTCTTATAGTTCAAATAAGTAAGAATGCAATATCAAAATAGAAACAAATAGTGAAAGAGAAAAAGCCAAAGTCAGATATTGAAGATGAAAGTTTGAAGCCTACTGATGAAGATTCATTGAAGAAAGTCAAGAAGAAAGGAAGTACATCCAAGTGTTCTTATTGCAGCAAGGGATTTCATTTTGAGAATAAATGTTTCAAGAAGAAAATGGACATCATGTCTCAGCTACTTGAGATGCATAACATCGAAGTTCTATATGAGCTAGAGAAGCCTGCTTAATATGTAGAACACTGTCATAGTGCACAGTTCCAAGGTGATATAAACTATTCTTTGAGTAGCAGAGTTAAATCCTTTCCTCATATCTTTGATATAGATTCACTTTCTGATATATCAGAATCAGAATATCCGTTTCTTTCTTTGATAATCCACCTATCAGTCTCCTAGATTCATCTACCAATGATTGTGATTTTTCACTAGATCTTGACTTGTCTTCAAGAAACTCTTCCTTACTTCATTGAAGTAATAATAATTCTGATTTAGAAGCATATTTTCAGGCTGATATGCATGTTATGACATCATCCATACCATCTACCATACCTATGAATACTCCTTAGACTATGCAAACCCCAAGTTCGCTAGTTGATTCCTCATTGGTTTTTTATGCAGTGTTACTTATATCAAATGGTTTCAAGTCTTGCCTATTTTTCACTGGTTGGTTATCCATGACCTTAGTCATCATTGGACTTATATTACACATGTTTGGATCTGTTCTAAACACTTATGGTTCATATCTCAAATCCATCTGTCATTCAGATTTTTACACTCATCAGTTTTTCCAAGTTGCTCAAACTTTTTCTACTCTAGCTCCATATCCTCATCGAGAAACTGAACTTTGGTATTTATTGTTCCATATGATAATATTTCTGATATATCAGAGTCTTTTCAGCCTCATATTAGCTTTGGGAAGGTGCTACATCATATTGGAAGAAAGATATGTGATCCACATCACCTTTTGCAGCTATACAAGGAACTGATTGTGTTGATTTTTCTACTCTTTGGGAAGGAGTATGCACAAATCTCTTTTCCTTTTCAGATTGTGTTTGTAGATCAGTGTTTGTCAGCAACAAGAAGCATTCAGATAATGCTCCTACTTCATCAAATGATGAGATACAATAAGTCTTTCATCTTCTTTCTTGCAGATTGTACACTATAGCGCATGATCATGGAGTTTACAAACTTCTTCAATTATGTCTTTATCTTCACTTTAATGAGATGAATGAACTACTTCTAGTAAAGACTCGATGATTTTCCCCATGTAGGTTTGCCTCTTTTCTCAGCTTTTCTGGACATAAATAATTGTAAAGGGTGACCATAGCCTTGTTGGTGGGCCCTATATAGGTCTATATAGGTCTATATACACTTATATGCATATGATTATTTTAGACATATCATCATAAAGTCAAACTTAAAGGGGGGTGTTGGGATATTATAAACCCACTTCATACGTAGGATTACAATATTTAAGCATTGTTGATTAATTTCCTACCTACTAGCATAGATAGTTGGCATCCACTTGCACCATTTGGTCAATACTTGCCATATATACCCTGGGAGCGTCTTTATCCTAATTCTGGTAAAATCCTGCCAACTTATTGACTGTCAGAATTAGTAATTGTGCCTTCCTGCAGATTATGTATTTATACTGCTTTTATCCTATTTTTTAGTGGATAAGGTAAAGCTGGTCAACTAGGAAACTGCTATCTTTTGTTGTCCACCCATTCTCTATGATTTTCTCTCCATATTCCATGATTGGCATGTTTTTCCATCATTGATGACAACTAACTCATGGTTTAGCCAATTCGTGAGGTCCTTCACAGATTTGGAAAGTGTTTTAGCCACCTATGGGGGTTTATCATATTTGATAAGTCAACTTTATGAGCTAGCATGAGTTGTCTACTAAGCAACTCGAATTTACCTATGAAGGATGTATTATTTAATGTACACTATGTTGATCAATAATACATGGAAAAATAAACTATATAAATGATTCAGGAGTGGAGTAACACCAAGGGTTAGTTCGGATTGCTAACAATTTGTAAATCGATCGGTGGAGAGCCTGGGCGAGCGCGCGAGCTAGGACAGGTTTCAGGCTGCAGCTATGGTCGCCCCTGGGGGCGGGGATCCCCCTCCCCCCCCGTTTGCAGAGATGGACGCGTTCAGGAGGCTGGTCGCCAGCGGTGGGAAGAGAAAAGCTCCTCTCCCGGTCCCGAAATTCATCAAAAAACTTGCAGAAATTCCTGAAATCGCCTTGCCAAAGATGACTTCAGTAAAGATTGATCTAGCTCTGTCAGAGAGAGGTCTAGTCGGTCAATTTATGGGGCTCTGGCCCTCAGCAAAGACCACCGACGACTGGATTCAAAGAAATTGGAAGCCGCATCTCAAGCAAGGAGTCACCTGCTACCCTCTGGGCAGTGGCTATTTCCTATTCGAATTCATAAACAAGGAGGATAAGGATCTCATCTTCAGAAACTGCCCATATTTTATGGGTACCCAGGGGCTGTACCTGAACTGCTGGACTCCAGATTTTGATCCCACGGTGGACCTGCCCAAGGAGGTGCCGGTATGGGTCAGGCTCCCCAATCTGCCGGTCCACTACTTGAACTATGAAGCGCTGCAAATGATTGGAAATGGAATAGGAAAGTTCGTTGACAAGGCGGACAACAAGTCCATCTACAATTGTGCCAGGATATGTGTCGAAGTGGACCTGGAGGCAGGGCTCCCGGAGGCAGTGAAGCTAAAGGTGGGCACTTGGACTCACTATCAAAAAGTGGACTACGAACACCTCCCATTTAAATGTAGACTCTGCCAAGAGCACGGGCATTTTCAGAGGAACTGCCCAAAAAACCTAACCCTAGATAAGGAAGAAAATGAAGGATGGCAAAATGTTAAGAGAAACAAACCAGCCACAAAAGCCAAAGAGCCAAGATCTGAACATACGAAGGAACAATCTCAGGAGAACTCGAACCCATCGAAGGAGCCCTTGAAAGAAAACGCGGCACCACCAAAGGAACCAGAGAATGAATTTATAGAGTAGCTTCCCACTCTTCATCCCCTCCAGAAAACCCAGCCAAGAACAAGAACGTCCCCCCAGCTCAAGAAGCTTTGAAATCAGATGATGAGCATACCACTATAGGATCTGAAGCCGGAGCTGAATCCGACGGGGGGGCCACAGAGACAAGCAGCTCGGTTGGAACGCCTGAAAAGACTCTAAGAGGAAGGAAACCAGAACGGAAAAAAAGGGAAGAGAAATCATACAGGGATGTAATAGCAGGAGTCCAACAAACCATCTCGGATATGATGGAAACTAGATCCATAAAGAAAGGCAAGGCTTCAAAAGGATCCACCCCCCCCTCCTTCGGACCCTAATGCAATTTGTCTCCTAGAATTGCAGAGGGATGGGAAGTAAGACTAAAGAAGAAGCAATCAAAGATCTAGTCAGAATGAATTCCCCGGAGATCCTTCTGATCCAGAAGACGAAAATGGAGGAGCCTGAGACCATCTAGGCTAGCAAAAAGTTTTGGAAAAAAGGAGAAGGAATAGCAGTCAGCTCCAGGGGATCCTCAGGAGGGATAGCCACATTCTGGAACTCCACCACGCTAGATCTACTAGAGGACTATAGCACCACCCATTGGCTCTTCACGAAATTGCAGCACCGAGACACGGGGCACCAGATCAGTCTTTTCAACATCTATGCTCTGGTTCTCCTTTAAGAAAAAAGAGAGTGCTGGGATTCGCTGAACTCGTTCCTGACAGCAAACCGGCATGACAATCTTGTGCTCGTTGGTGATATGAATGTTACTCTCGCCCTCTCGGAAAAGAAAGGAGGCTCTCCAGTAAGAGACCTGGCACGGGAGTGGGTAGAAGATATCATAACGGAATGGGATCTGGAGGATATCAAACCCAGCAAAGGAAAATTCACCTGGACAAATAAAAGGGTGGGCCCGGGCCATACTGCTGCACGCCTGGATCATTTCCTTGTTCACACTTCCTTTCTAACTCTTGGTCTCTTTGCAAACTCTGAAATCCTCCAGGCTTGCACCTCCGATCACAGGCCTATCTCCCTTTCTTTGACCTCTGGAGAAAAATTGGGACCTATCCCTTTCCGCTTCAGCCCCCTCCGGGTCTCCATGGAAGGTTTCTATGATCTGGTCTCAGAAATTTGGCAAAAAGCCGTCTCTGGGTCACCTTTATTCATTTGGGAAGAGAAGTTGAGAAGGCTTAAAGCTGCCTTGAAAATCTGGGCTAAGAGCCAGCCCTCCCCTATCTCTGAAATAATGCAAGCCCAATGAGAGTTAGGCAGCCACCAGCTGCTCATGGAGGAAGCCACGATCACCCCGGAGCTTCTAAAGGCTGAGATTGATCTTCAAAAGGCCCTCCATAACGCGCTGAGAAGAGAAGAGCAATACTAGCGAATAAAGGCACGCTGCCTCTGGCTCAAAGATGTTGATAAAAATACTTCTTTCTTCCATAAGCAAGCAGAAGCTCAAAAGAAACACAACACCATTAGAGAAATCCATTTCCAGGACCAAACTATCAACAACTTTGAAGAGATCAAGCTTGCAGCCCACTTTTTCTACAAAGATCTGTTCACTGAAGAAATGGACGCGTTACCTAGTCTGGATCGCTACCCTCTGACTGAGATCCCCACGCTGATTGATGAGGAAGACAATCGCAAGATGACTGCCCCAATCTCGACTGAGGAGATAAGCAAAGCTCTCCACGGCATGAATCCTGACAAAGCTCCAGGGCCTGATGGGTTCACGGCCAGATTCTACACAGCCTGTTGGGACATCATCCAGAAGGATTTGGTCAAAATGGTTAGGAAATCCCAGTATTGCAGCAAAATTGGAGGGAGCACAAACTCCTCTTTTCTGGCGTTAATTCCTAAAGAAAAAGGTGCCCAAACCTTCTCCAGATTCCACCCTATCTCGCTCTGCAACACGGGGTATAAAATCATCACTAAAGTCATTGCAAACAGAATAAAAAAAATTCTCCCAAGGATCATCCCGGAGAACCAAGGGGGCTTCATCCAGGGCAGACAAATTCAGGGCAACATCATCCTGGTCCAAGAGGCAATTCATTCAAGCTGCCAAAGGAAAGAGAAAGGTATGATAGTCAAACTAGACCTTGCCAATGCCTTTGATAAAGTTCGGTTAAATTTTCTTTTTGCTGTTATGCACAAACTGGGTTTCCACCCCAAGCTAGTCAACTGGATCAAAGCCTGCATCTCGGGCCCTTGGATTGCCCCCTTGGTGAACAGGAGACCGGCAAATTTCTTCCAAGCCTCTAGGGGTCTAAGGCAGGGCTGCCCCCTGTCCCCCCTGCTCTATGTCATTCAAGCTTCGGTCCTTAGCTTTCAGCAGAGGTCTCTTATGGGGCTCACAATCACCCCCAGAGTGAAGAGAATAAACCATGCTCAATTTGCCGATGATACCCTTCTCTTGGGATAGGCTAAACTAACCATAGCCAGATCCTTCAAGAAAGAGCTAGATGCTTATACAGAGGCCTCAAGTAGCAAAATCAGTTTGAGGAAAAGCAAAATTTACAGCTGGAACTGCCCCCCCATTGAAATGACAGAGATATCTAGGATGCTGGAAATGGAAGGAACGTCCAGGTGGGACTCCATAAAATACCTCGGAATTCCTCTTGTGAAAGCTGCTCCCAGAAAGAGCCTTTGGATGCCACTAGTGGACAAACTCAAGAGCAAAATTATGTCATGGGGGGCTTCCTGGCTGAATAAAGCAGGTAAAATCGTTCTTATCAATTCTGTCCTAACCTCCCTTCCAGTCTACCAAGCCTCGATCTTATTAGCCCCGAAAGGAATCGTGCAAGAAATTGACAATCTTCTGAGAAAATTCCTTTGGGAAGGGGGAAGGAATGAAGGAAGAAAAATGCATTTAGTCAGCTGGAATAAAATCAAAGCTCCAAAATGGGAAGGAGGGCTGCAAATCAGAGATGTGGCCACTCAGAATCTAGCCATGGGAGGAAATATTCTTTGAAAAATGATAAGGGGTAAAACCACCTGGAGCTCCAAAGCTCTAAGAACAAAGTACTTCAGAGGTCACAAAGAATGGTGCCTGGACGGCCCCCCAAGAACCAGGAAAGGCTCTCCAATCCTCTCTCTTTGTCTAAAGTCCCTGGATATGATCTCTTCCAACCTCACTTGGATTCCGGCAAATGGCTCCAAAATAAAGTTCTGGGAAGACTCCATTCTAGGGCAGTCTCCTTTAAAAGCCTTGGAGGGAATGGAGAACATTAAAAATTGGCTTCACTCAAATAGCAAAATCACCCTTTGGGATCTATCAAGTTGGGGCTCGGATGACTCTTGGACCAATTGGGACCTGGGGGTTGTTCCGCAAGCTCTTGAAAATGAAGCGCGCTCCCTCTTAGATGCTCTTCAAGGCCTCTCCCCCACTTCTTCCAAGCTGAAGGATAAAAGAGGATGGGGCTCCTCCTCTGGCCGGTACTCTGCTGCTACTGGTTATGCAACCCTAAAAGCCATCCCTTGGGCTGCCCCGGATCCCTCGGTGTGGAGGAACCTTTGGCTCCATCCCTCTCTTCCCAAAATTGATCTGTTTTGTTGGTCCCTCTTGCATGATAGTATCCTAACCTGGGACATTCTCCTAAAAAGAGGTTGGGAAGGGCCCTCAAGATGCCCTCTTTGTGCCAGCCATGATGAAAACTCGACCCATCTGTTCCTGCAGTGTTCCTTTGCTCTAGAAATCTGGAACATCCTTCTTGCTCAGTTGAACCTGACTCTCCCCCCTTCCATCACCTCCATGTTTGCCTTCTGGCCTGACTTAGCTCCCTTTTCCCTCTCCAGGATGAAGCTGTTAAAGATGTGTTGGATGTGGGTTCCCAAAATCCTCTGCTGGAAAGTGTGGCTGGAACACAATAACATAATTTTTAGGGAAATAGCAGGTACGCCGGCCCAAGTTGCAATCAAAGTAAAGGCCTTGATAGGGGAGCTGGTAGCCTCAAATTCAAAAATCACTAATGAGGCCACCCCAGACAATAAGGAGTACAACTGGTTTCAAGAGCTAGACCCCTCTCTTCTTACCAGATCCAAGCTCTCTACGAAGCATCAGGCTCCATGGGAAATCAGGTTAGAGGAGCAAGAGTTTATAAAATGGAGATCCTCTCTGAATGAGCACATTTTGCATGTGGATGGGGCCTCGAAAGGGAATCCCGGGCCTGCGGGAAGTGGAGGAGTTCTGCTAGACTACTCCGGGAAAATTATCCTCAACTTCTCCTGGGGGTTGGGAAAAAAAAATAACAATTCTGCTGAAATCCTCGCCATTTGGCAAGGCCTAAATCAAGCTATAAGGCTCTCCATTAAGAAGCTGATAATCATTGGTGACTCCCGAATCATCATTCAGGCTCTCAACCTGAAGAAGGCCCCTAATAGCATGGAGTTGGCCCACTACTACAGGAAAGTCATTTCTCAGATGAACGCTTTCGAGGATGTAAAGTGCTACCATGTCCTTCGAAATATCAACCAAAACGTAGATCATGAAGCTAATAGTGGAGTCTCCTTGAGCAAGGGAGTCCTTTGTGTTAATGGAACCAATAATCACGTGGCCATCCCCTAGTGTCAGTGGAGAGGTATTATTTAGAACTGCCCAGGGCAGGAAAATGAGAAAATTGTTTTCAAAAAGTAAAGATTCCCCATCGCCGGCGTGCAGACTGAGGCAGTCGTGGAACAGAACGTACAGGGGTAAGACAAATATTGATCAGAGCTCGTCTCATGATCCTGGCTCTCCAAGTACCGGGCCTGAAACCAATAGAAGTGGCCTCCATTCGGTGTCCTCCAGCGAGACTCATTTCCAGCAAGGTAAATCTCAGGCAATCGATGAGAATCTCTTCAAAAACCTGAAGAAGACATCAGATCGTGCCTATATCAGGAAGCATTCTCCCAATGCTAACATCAACCAGCTTTGTAATTCGCTGAAGGATATGCTGAGCAACTCTCAGTCCACGCGTAGGGAATCTGGAGGGGAGCAGATCGGGCCTAGCAATGGCAGCAAGTTCATCCTCCAGCTTAGAAGCTCGTCTCTTTCAAATTCAGGCCGACCTGGATGCACTGAAGACCGAAGTCCACAAATTGGAGAACAAACAGGCCAGAACACAAAAAATTGGAACCAGTCGATGGGAGTGCATGAATCAGGAACTCAAAGAGCTGAGGGAGGAAATATTCGAAGACAAGTTGACGAACATGAAGGAATTGGCAAATGCTTCAGGTGGAATTGGAAACCGGCTGGCAGAGCTGAAAAACAAGGTAGAAGTCATGCTCAAGGAGAATGGAAAGACTCCAAAAACAGAACACTGAACTCCATCCTCTCTGCTTAGTTTATTCTCTGCAATTCAAGTTGCACTTACTATGGTTATGCTATTAAGAATCTTATGTCTGTTCGCAATCTCCAGAACTTTTGTAAAGGGTGCAAATTATATATATAAGCCCGTATCTCTGGAATTTATGCTTATGTTGGATCAGAATCACTGGATGTAAAGCTACTGGCAGCTGTTTAGCCAGATGATAAATAAAAAAGGCCTATAACCGTTTTAGTAAAAAAAAATAAAAATACATGGAAATATATTGGATCATTCTTCACTTCTCTTTTATTCAGTCTTACTATTCTTCTCTCTATTTTCCTTGTGTATTCTTGTGAGAATTATCTTGTAGCTAGATCTACTTCCTGTGATTTTCTTCTTAGCATCAGAGCTGTTATTTCTACATGGTATTAGAGCTCTCCTACATTTTTTTCCTAATCTATGTTGAGGCATTAACTCTGTAGAAACGTGAATCTGCCCTGTTTTCTAGGCTTTTCCTTAACGCATATATTCCTGTCGTTTTCTTGTGTAATTGTTGTGGTGGCAGGGGAAAGCATAACAACTCATATGCATAATTATAACATATTCCAATAAAGAAAATACTTTGATTTTGATATGTTCTACAATCGGATGTCAGACTTTGCATGGATATATGTAATATCTTGGGAAATTACTAACAAATTCAATATGTTTGTTTGTTTGGGGCAATTGCTTATGCTTATGGTGATTGTTATCCTTACTTGATGGCATGGCTTCTGTTAAATTTTATAACTATTTTAGCATCATGATACTTATTATCATCTTTTAATACCTAGGTTGTCAATGCATCTTCCTAGTAAATATTTATGCCCTGATGCTATGATTGTATCATTTGCTTCTAGGACTTCTTGAGAATCTCATATCCCTCTTTTATGTTTTTCTATTTTGGGGTTTCTTCCAAACCATAAGGATATAGATTAAGAGATGTAGTCCACCATTCCGTCAAAGCATTTGGAACAATTTCAGTCAGTCATTTTATATGACATAAGTTAACTTCCTTTCTTGCAAGATTCACCTATGCTCTTGCTTTATCTAATCTCACAAACAATTAAATGAACAATAGTTATGTCACAACAACATTGGGTTTCTCTGCAAAATTAATGAGTTTTTACTAAGAAGGAATTGACAAATACAACATATGTGTGCCGAGCAAAACTGGCCTTTGCTAACCACTAGTAAGCAAGCACTTATCATGGCCATTCTTTCTTTTGCACTTTTCCCTGCCATTTCATTTTACTTATGTTTTCATTTTCAACATCCATGCTCAATTTTAGTGACTAGGTTTACCTTCATACTAAAGGCATTACCAAGTACATGGAAGAATATCCCATGGACAGTTTAGATGAAGAGGACAACCTTGTCATTAATTTGAAAAAACAAATTGTTGCATCTAAGGCTAAATAGCCATGGTTGAATCATTTAAATAAATATGTTAAGGTCATGGATAACTACCATCTCCATGGTTACTAATGGGATGTCAAAGCAAGTGTCCCTTTTTGGCTATTATCAATGCACACCCTAATGTATTGCATTCGCAACCATGATTACGAGTGGTAAGATAACTTTACACATGATGCTAAGCCGTGGGCTCTTATTATTGATTGGATTTCCTGTCATATGACTGATGCAAGGGGAGCTTTATTTATATGGGGTTGTGGGCCACTTAAAATGTGGTGCCATGCACTCATAATTAGTTGGGCCAGAAAAAATCAATATTAATGTGGGGCCATAGATCCCAGCTAAGGTTGTGTGCTAGAGTCTGCTAGAGTCTATTAGTGCCAGAAATTGTTCTTAGACTACTAGAAAAACAAGCCAACACAATCTCAAAAGTAAAATTAAATAAAATAGGTTTTAGGGTTTTGGTTTTAAAAACTTCATTAGCAAGGAGAAAATAAACATCCACAAGCTAATACAGAACTGAATCATGCAAGTTGGATAAACTGGGAATCAAACACATCCCAATAAGCCATAAACATTACACATGAAATACTAATTCCACCCACAGGCTCAAGCATTTACATGAATAAACCTTTAAACAAGAAATGAAATTGTAGACTAAGCAATCAACCAGATCAGAAATGAAAAAGCATGACAGGTAAAAGGGCTTATCAGTTTATATATAATCAATAACAGTCATCTACTTACATAAGAGTTATAAATGCTAGCTTGAGAAATCAAAGCTCCAAAAGCTTCTCCTTGAGTGAAAAATCCCACCCCAAAACTGTATGTTTGTCTTCCTTTTATCATTACAAAGATAAATTAGTTCCATAACTACCTTCTAGGTCGAAATTTGAAACAGTTACATCAATTAGTTACATGATAGCTCAAAATCTTTAAAGACAATTAACCCAAAAATAACAAATTGGATTTGGAGAAATTTGACGAATTTCTGAAAATTTGGGTCTCAAAGACGCCTTCATATCTCTCGATCTGGGACACGTGCAAAAACTGAGAGAGGTTTTTTTAAATGAGTTTGTTATGAACAAAAACCTCTCTTGGGTTTTAAAAATTCCCCTTCAATTGATCGAAATAAGTACTGAAAATTTGTGACTAAAACAAGAAATTATTAAATAATTCAAACCCTGAAAATATGCCACAAAGATGAATTCGAATCTCTCAAATGATAACAGCTGTTACAAAACTGAGAGAGGTTTTTGTGAATGAGTCTGTTGTGGACAAAAATCTCTTTTGGTTTTCCTCGTAATCTGCTCCCAATGATAATGACAAAAACAGGAAAAACAGAGCTGTTATAGGAATCTCCTCATGAAAATATTTGACAAAGGACTAAAAAATGAGGGTTAGATTATAAAGCAAACTTGGAATAAACTTTTATTATAAGTTTTTTGAAAGCTTAAAGATATACATATTAACTAATAAGCCCAAAAAACAAACCTTAAAACTAAATTAATGAAATAATTCAACCATTAAAAGCATTAAATCTAACAAAAAATACTAATTGTCAAAAGTTCTTAAAATCAACATAAAATGTAAAATCATTTTAAACCAACGGTTGAAAATTATGATAAAATGAACAGATAAACTAAGAACAAGATCTAGTTATAACATCTGGCTCTTTTTGCGGGATGAAGTCCTCCTTGTGAGGCTTCAAGAACCTGTAGACCTTGTGCCTTATTCATTGGGTGAGGGAGTCATTTACCAAATCTCTGCAACTTTCTCAAACTTTGAATACATACCTCTGAAATGACAAAATACTGCTACAAACCAGCATACTGAAAAGAATCTACATGCTTGTATAGCAAGCTTATTCTGCTATTTACTCTTACTTCTAATCGGAGGAAACAACTCAATCAAGTATAATCATACTTCTAGTGAAGCCAAGAAACCATTTGACTAAGAATCATAATTCCATGCATGCTACTATTTGAGAAAACTCACAAAAGATGTGATAAATGCAATAAAGACTCTGTAGGTAGCTGATACTTATGACTGGAAATAAGAAGTACGCCAAAAGCTGGAGGATTAGAAACCTTTGAAAAATACAACTCCATCCAAGAAGCCATGGGATCATGAAATTTTCAATTTAAAACTTCAATGTCTTCATTATATTCATCATAAAGTGAAGCATTATCTTCCTCTCCATCATTGTTCTTTTTAAACTTTGGCTCAAGAATGGAAACCAATGACTCTTCAAACTGCTTCTCAACCTTTAAATAAAACCCTTGATCAAAACTTGAACAAATAAAATTCTGAAAGTGACTATAAGTCAAGAATGACAGCTTATTTCTTATATCAATAGTAAGAGGTTGAAGAGTAGCAACTTCTTTTTCATAACATGATAATCTCATTTCTGGAACTAGGAAATTTCTACTATAATCCATTGAAAGTATATTATCATCGAAAAAGTCAGCAAACTAATATGAAGAATCAACACAAGAGTCATTTATATCCTTGTTCATATGAAAATCTGAAAATGATGAAGAAAACTGTCTTAAATCTAAATGATACCTACGTTCTTCTTCCTGTTCATAAGCTTGTATATCTTCAACATGAGCCTGATCTCGAAGCATTTTGCAAGCTCGGATGTTCTCCTCCACTCCTTTTGCATCCTCAAACAATTGTCTTAAAGATGATGATTTCCTTTCTAACAGGAAAAAGACAAGATCTGAATGTTCAGCCATAACATAATATACCATAGCAAGTTTTTTCGAAGGTCTGATTTCCATAGGCATACTGATATAAAATTTTTGAAACCTCCAATTAAATTTAGTAATTGGCTCATCATTCTCCCTTTTCAAACTATAAAATCTAGAAAGAAATTGATCATAAGATTTATTCTTACCCCAATACTTCAAAAATACATCATGTAACTCTTCCACGATCCAATTGAATCATCTTTTAAATTTCGGAACCAAAACCCAGCATCTTCAGCAAAGGATTTTGAAAATAACCTCATGACAACATTCTCATGCATGATTTCAAAATTATCAATGAAACTATGAAAAGATCCTAAATGCTTCTCTGCTGTAATCTGGTCTTTTCTAGTAGAATGGGAAAGATATTCAACAAAGTAGGATGGGTAAGGATGTAAGAGAGATGGCAGCCTAAGAGGTTTAAACATCTTCTGTCTGGGTCTAAACTAAAAATCTGTGAGTTGAAAATGAGGTTCAACAAGCTGTTCGCAAGTTTCAGCAGTGATGGTAGAAGGTAATAGATCAACTTTATTCTCCACAATATGACCAGAATAATCAGGTTCAAGAGATATGGGTATATGTATATCATGTTGCACATGTACTTCAAATGAAGGAATATGATCAACATCAATAAAAAAAGAAGAATGCAGACTTTCTTTTTCCAAAGAGGGATATGTACCTGAAGTTTTATGATCATCGGAATAGACAAAACAAAAAATAATTCTTTTGACATGCAATGGGAAAGACAGGAAAGAACTGATGAATAAGAACAAAACTTCATGGAGGAAAGTAACAAGCTGATACCCAGTCTTTCCATTTGGCTCCTTCATTTTTCTATTAACAAAATTCTCCTTGCAGTGGAATCTTTAATTGTGGAGTCGACAGTGAAAAATTGTAGTCTAAAAGATTTTCTGACTTTGTTCACCTCTCAAAATCAAATGAATAATGATATTCAAGGGAATATATACTTCAGCTTTGTCCCCGGCAACGACGCCAAAGATGTTAGTGCCAGAAATTGTTCTTAGACTACTAGAAGAACAAGCCAACACAATCTCAAAAGTAAAATTAAATAAAATATGTTTTAGGGTTTTGGTTTTAAAAACTTCATCAGCAAGGAAGAAATAAACATCCACAAGCTAATACATAATTGAATCATGCAAGTTGGATAAACTGGGTATCAAACACATCCCAATAAACCATAAACATTACACATGAAATACTAATTCCAACCATAGGCTACAAACATTTACATGAATAAACCTTTAAACAAGAAATGAAATTGTAGACTAAGCAATCAACCAGATCAGAAATAAAAAAACATGACTGGTAAAAAGGCTTATCAGTTTATATATAATCAATAACAATCATCCACTTACATAAGAGTTATAAATGTTAGCTTGAGAAATCAAAGCTCCAAAAGTCTCTTCTTGAGTGAAAAATCACACCCCAAAACTGTATGTTTGCCTTCCTTTTATCATTACAAAGATAAAGTAGTTCCATAACTACCTTTTAGGTCGAAATTTGAAACAGTTACATCAATTAGTTACATGATAACTCAAAATCTTTAAAGACAATTAACCCAAAAATAACAAATCGGATATGAGGAAATTTGACGAATTTTTGAAAATTTGGGTCTCAAAGATGCCTTCATATCTCTCAATATGAGACAGATGTGCAAAAACTGAGAGAGGTTTTTTAAATGAGTCTGTTATGAACAAAAACCTCTCTTGGGTTTTAAAAATTCCCATTAAATTGATCAGAATACGCATTGGAAATTTGTGACTAAAACAAGAAATTATTAAATAATTCAAACCCTGAAAATAGGCCACAAAGATGAATTTGAATCTCTCAAACGATAACCGCTATTGCAAAACTGAGAGAGGTTTTTGTGAATGAGTCTGTTGTGGACAAAAACCTCTTTTGGTTTTCCAGAATTCGTTTCCATCACATCGTAATATGCTCCCAATGATAATGACAAAAACAGAAAAAACAGAGCTGCTACAAGAATCTCTTCATGAAAATATTTGACAAAGGACTAAAAAATGAGGGTTAGATTATAAAGCAAACTTGGGATAAACTTTTATTATAAATTTTTTGAAAGCTTAAAGATATACATATTAACTAATAAGCCCAAAAGACAAACTTTAAAACTAAATTAATGAAATAATTCAACCATTAAAAGCATTAAATCCAACAAAAAATATTGATTGTCAAAAGTTCTTAAAATCAACATAAAATGTAAAATCATTTTAAACCAACAGTTGAAAATTAGGACAAAATGAACAGATAAACTAAGAACAAGATCTAGTTATAACAGAGTCCTTGATGCCAAAAGTCTAAGAAGATGGTTGGAGTTATACTCACCTATGGAGTTTGATGTTGGAATTTCAATGCCTAGGGTTGAGTGCTTGGATGGAATTGTGGAGGGAATTTAGACCAACCTTTTGAGAAGCCTAGGGAACGCTGGTTAGCATACCATACCCGATCCTTGGTACCATCCAGATGAGACCTTGGGGCGATAGAGCATAGCTAAGGTCAAACAAACCATAGACCTTGATGTTGAAAGTTAGGGAGATAGCCGAAGTTTTACTTGCATTCTCAAGAGCTATGATTGGACTTTCAATGCATGTTGTAGTCATACCATGATGGGTTACTGATCCGAATTTATGCAAGAATGCAACAAAATACACAAATAACCATAGAAACAAATATGCAGCGGAAATAACACTTCATTTCATTAATAAAAAAATGAAACTTGTTTACATATAGAATGGAAATAAACTAGCTAGAGTGCTAGTAACTTATCTCTGAGAAGAGATGTGGCGGCTACATGCCTCTGAGCTCTGTGTTACAATGAGGCTCGAAGGTCTATATATTATTGAGAAACAATGGAAACCCTACACATCCAAAAACCTAACCCTAAGAGGTGAAACGCCTTAATGTGGGCTCTGTTGGGTAACTTGGTACATCAATTTCCTGAGGTTGTAACTTTAGTATACTACCTCCGTTTGATGCGCATGATATATCGTTAGAAATATCTGTTTAAGAACTACGTCCATAAATGACAAATATTAAGTCCGAAACAGATTCATATTTTTTTCGACCATTCGATGCCAAAAAAACGTCGTTTAGGGCCTCAAAACAGCTCCAGAAGTTTAGGACCTGAAAACTGCGAAAAATAGTAAATTGTGCTACAATTAAGGAAACTGGAAAACTAAAAGAAACAATGGTGGGGGTCCAAAAGGAATAGGTGGGTGGCCACCAATATCCTCCTGGATCAATTACTAATATACTAATTGCAACAAAGAGCCCATGCCATGGCAAGCGAGACTAGGAAATGATTTGGCGGCTCTGGATGGTATTATTCTGAAGGAAGGTGTATAAAAAAGGAAGCAAACCTTGCGTGTAACTTGATTATTTATACCTTGTAAGTAAAATTAGCTTGGAGATAAAGTTCCCTAAAGAAGGGATGTATGTAATGCCTTGTTTTTCTTTGTTGGTATGTATGTTAAGCATGCATTAGCATTAGGAATATAGGATCCATTATGTTTGTTTAGCAATGCCATGCCTATGCGAGATTTTCCCGTGGTGGCCACGCGATTAATTCCCACATCTCCACAATAGTACTAAAATAGTACCAGGCTATTAACAAGCGCGAATGTGCATACCTATTAGTAGTAATACCTACATGGGGAACACAGTAAATAAGTTATTTATAAAATAGGTTAAAACTAATGAAGGGCACACTAAGTTTAATTAAATTACGGTAAAAAGGATTAGTTGATGGGGTTTTGCATGTGAATGCTGAGTGGAGTTCTCCCTGCAATTAAAATCAAATATTCTAATTGTTGAATGGGTTTTTTTTTAAAAGGGGAAAAAGAGAGCTGTTTGAGGTGCATTTTGGCTGTTACATGCTAGAGTGCCTAATTTTTGCTGGTTATGAGGATGTTGTGAGGATAATATTTGCTGGTTCCCAGGAGAGATTTCTGATTTGGTTTGAGGACATTGATTGAGGTAGATAGAGATATTCAGCTAGCATAGTTTTGGTGATTGAGGGTTTGGGGATTCTCAATCCTTGACTGATGAGTAGGTTGGAAAGAAAGTTGGATTGATGGGTAGGTTGGAAAGAGAGTTGTTCCCCATATTTCTGTGGCTGTTTCTGGAGCTGCTTGGAGCCATGGCTGGATTCTTGGATAAGAAAGAACTGGTGGAAAAAGGTCTGTTCATTATGTTGTTGTGTGAGTTATCTTGGGTGACAAGTATTCTTCTTTACAGTCATGCTTGTATCATTTTCTTGTCAAAAGAGCATTGGAATAACAAATGTGTATTTCATTTTCTTGTTAAAATAGGATGGGATAACAAATGTGTATTTTTATTGCTCTACATCCTGTGTAAATCTGTGTTTTGCATTATGTAAATGTTTTTACTTTGTGGGCATTTTTGGGCACTCTGCTGTAGAAGTCAGTAAATTGTAATACATTTTTTCCCACGGGACCAATCTCCCTGTCGTAGTTGGCCTGAATTCAGATCATATGCCCTCAGCGGCACCCAAACTACCTGCTGTAGCTACTGGTGGGTTTGAACCAGACTCTGAGGACTAGAGGAAGCCTGGAAAACCAGCTGCGCTATAGGCGGAACACAAGAAAAGCCAAGCTATTGGGGAGAAAGCCACATTAGACAAGAACAATCGAAGGCTAGCCCGTCAAAGTCGCCAGATGGGACAGCAAAGTTACTGCAGTGTGCCAAAACTTAAGATGGAAGCACAGTAAGAGAAGTTATAGATATGTTTTTGGCCCCAAGAGGTTTTTTCTCCAGTTATCATCCTCTCTTTAAAACTTATGGTATGGTTCAGAATTCCAGTGTGCTTGCTGTTACGTCTTACTGTCAGTATTATGCCCTGTACCAGGGTTTGCTTTGCTTCCTTTATTTGTCAGCCGTAGCAGAGTTTGTTTTGCTTCGTTCTTTGTTTTTTTCTCATTCCCCTGTCACATCTGCCAATCACTTCAAGGGCAGGAATTATGATTATGCAATCTCAGCGTTTTAGTCACTGATTTCTTTTTCAGAAACTCCGCATCTGAAAAAAATTAAAGATCGTATCTGTTAGTGTGGATTTCTATTACGGTTTGGTTTAGGTTTTAATTCACGGCCTGGCTGGGATTTTTATCAATATTCTCTATATCCACATTAGGGTTTTGTAGTTCCCTTGTCCACTTTGGGTAGTCTGTGGCCTACCTGTAGGTCGATGCAGTATACAACTACCCCAGGACCGTTCAGTTTAGGTGTATTTCAATTTTAGGGGAATTTTTACTACTAGCTGCAGTTTGATTGCAGGAAAGAGGGTAGGTGAGTTTAGAGTGGAAAAGGTATAAAATCTTACACTGCCTTCAGGAAAATAGGGCTGACCCCCACAACGCATCTCAGGCTGCAACGAGGTTTGAACCCTTGACTTGCTTAATAGCCCGTACACCTTAACAAGTGCACGGTTGCCAATTGGTCTACACCTTGGGGGGTGATCCTTCTAACTTTGTTAACAGAATATTGGAATTGTTATAATATATAAGGGGCTGTCATTACACATGGTTATTATCTCTGTAAACTAATTATACATTACACATGGTTATTATCTCTGCAAACTAATTATAAAGTGCAACATTTGCATAACCATTTTTGGGGAAATTGTACCTCTGGAAATTACATAACTAGCTCTATTTTGACATATGAAAGGTAAAGTTAAAGGTTTAGATAAGTATGTGACATATAGAGACCATATACAGCATACAGATTGCTTTCACAAAAACAATTTTTTATTTATTTTTGTATGCATTTTAATTTTTGTGTTGAAAAGGCTTATTTCTATAATTTTAGTGGAAAAAAATTGCATACATCAGTCTACTGTAACATAGTATGGTGTCTTCTAGATGTAGAACAGTTGGTGGTGGGGTGGCCGGGTATCGTTAAGACAAGTCCTAAGCTGAAAAATGGTTGGTTCTAATCCAGTGGATACCAGAAAATCCAACCAAGATGCCCCTGGTTTGTGGTTTCTTAGCCAATGGCAACCCTGCTAGTCAGGGGGGTTCCACCACTTTGCTAACAAAAAAACATAGTGATAGACTAGTGAAATATGTGTATTTTAATTTAATACTAAAAAGTTTTGAATTTGATCTCTATAAACACTTAAATTAGATTTATACTAATATTAACCCTCTGAATAATATTTAATAAATTTAAACAAATTGTGACCAACCCAACCCCACTGAATAATGTTTAATAAATTTAAACAAATTGTGACCAACCCATTAACCCCTCTGAATAATGTTTAATAAATTTAAACAAATCGTGACCAACCCATTAACCCTCTGAATAATGTTTAATAAATTTAAACAAATTGCGAGTCGTGGCCAACCCATTTACATAGCTAACTCAAGGACTCGCTGAACATACATATCCCAGGTTTTCCACCCAAGTTTGGTAAAAATTGGAGTGGTTTTGATTGGTTTTGTAAAAAGTAAATTATATTTGAAGAATATAATAAAAAGAAAACACACTGCTGATTGTTTTTAGACTTGCCTGAGTTTGGTGGAAGAAAGGCTTTGTTATACCAGCGTCTAATAACTTTTGCTTTCCATACCGTCAGTCCCAGAAACATCACAATAATGGCAGCAGCAATTGTTGATCCCACTATTTCTTGTAGATGACGACCCTTTCCTGTAAATAATGGGCATTGCTGAATTAGCAAAAAGCTGTTCAGATACTTTTGTTGGTCTAGTTTAAATTAGAAAATGAACTTAGATCCATGGATATATGAACTTGCCTTTTCTATAAATCAGTCAATTTCACTTTATTTTAAATATATAAAAAGTTGAAATTAATATAGATTTTTATAATTTATTGTTTCTAAGAGGTCCATTCTACAGCTCAGTAGAGGATATGTGGAAGTCTTTCCGTGCTCATCCTAAAGGTGACAGGTATCCTTTATAAAAAGTAACAAAATGTTATAAAAAAATAACATGTGCATTGTGGACTCAAACTAGATTTAAAATATTTTTTAGAACTACATATATAAGATTACAAATTAAAACCATAAACATTCAGTTCACATTTCTTCAACATTTCCACTCTAAAAAATGAGTTTGTATCTAGAAATATTTGATTCCTTTAGATACTTGGTAGATCCTTTTAAAGATAAATCTATGTTAACTACTTTTCATAGAAATACCTTTAATATCTCTTCCATCTCACCCAAATTCTAAGACAAATTTAGTAACCACATTTAAAAACTTAAAAACTAAATGCCAAGATTATCTATCGAATGGATCTTTTGAGAAAAAAAAAAATGGAGTTGCTAGTATTCTTAGAATCAAAATGTTTGCCAAGAAAATATGGAGTGGCTAGTATAGTTAGAATCAAAATGCTTGCCCCAAAAAAATGGGATTGGTTAGTATTCTTACATTTAAAATGCCAAAATTATCAATTAAAATTTATGGGAGTGACCAGTATTCTTCCCAAACTTCGAAATAGTGATGCAAACTTCCTCGTGTCTCCCAGAAGAGAAACCAGCATACCTCTCTCTAAATAGATTGGCCCAGGCATAGGTAATTTGGCTAGAACTAGACGAGTGGTTTCTGTGGGGAGGGAGGGTACAGAAAAGCTCAGAGAATTAGGAGAATTACGCTGGAACTAGATCAATTTTTCTTTTTAATGTTTTCTCGTTTTAATAATTTTTCCTTATTTCTCAATAATCTGGTTAATGTTTTCTGTGTCCTATTGCTAGATGAATTTATGAATTTATGGTAAACTGGGCTGAAGATGCATCTATGGGCATTAAGGTTGGAATTTCATTTTATTTTTATTTTTTAAACTAATTTTTTATTTTTATGTTTTGAGCTTTTATTTTTTTAGTCATAACTTTTCATTAAATGAGTTACTCTTCAATTATTAGGGTAGAATTTTTTCATTAATAAATTTTTATTAAAAATTTAAGAAATGAAAAAAGCAGTTTTTATTTATACTTAACAAAAATTTTAACAAAATTACTTATCGAAAATAACACAAACCAATAATTGACACCCACCAACATTATGCAATATACACTTAACAATATCCATATTGCCTACAATTAAAATTTGGGTTTGGAAAACTGTTTCAAAGCCTCTCTAAACACTAAAAAAATAATTAATGACTACTTATAAAAATCAATAAACTTCAAAAATAGGTTTTGGTAAATTGTTTGCCCAAACTGGAAAAATACCCAAGCCCTCAAATTCCAACACTGATGGGCATTACATAACCTGCTTAATAACCCTGTTAATGTTTTCTGTGTCCTATTACTAGATGAATCTATGGTAATCTGTGTTGAAGATGCATCTATGGGCATTACAAAACCAGAAAAATGATACCTTTCTTTGACTGCACAAAAGCCCCACTGTTATGCAGGACATAATCACTGTAAAACTTGTATCTGTCATAACGGATGATGCAATTCTTATAGATGATCCAGTTTGCCAGAGATCCTTGTGGACAATCTATTAACTCTTGGTAGGCAGTGTTGAGACAGATTCTACAATTATCCATACTAAGTTCTTTCCAGCACTGAGCCAGAGCATAAACCCCATTGCTGCTCAGTGTACTGTAGCCCAAGTTACTGGCATTAAAAGTGTTGACCACAAGCTGGGTCAAGAGAGAGGCAATGGACCAATCGAAACTCCTTGCATCTTTGCTGTTTGTATTGTTTGACTTTGTGTTGTTGCAGACGAGGCCATGCAAGAAAATGACTTTTGAATGGAAGTCGTAAGTCTGATATAAGAGAAAGCATCCGCCTGAATAAATGTTTGCCGAAAAACTGTGGCAGTTTTGTAACAGAGACATTCTAGCTTGATCAACGCATCCACCACAAGCAGAGGAATTCAGGTCTCCCCTGCACTGAGCGATACCGTAGATCTCATCTTCATTCTTTCCAAACGTTGAAGTATTATAGCCCGTCTCACCAACATTTTGAACCAATGAATTCATAACCACGTTCAAGTTTCTCTCGAATGTACTGCCATGGCTGTATTCACCAGATCCGCAGGTTGGAGCAACCATGGAATCATTGTGCGGATCAGCCAATGTTAATGCTAGAAGGAGCAGCAGCAGCAACGAGAGAATTGTTAAGGGTTTTGCAATCCACTGGTCCATTCTCCCTTTCCCAAAAAGTTGTAAAGGCTTTTACAATGGATGCCTTGAACAAATATTTCGATTTTCTACAGAAAAAACTTATGATCGAATCAATTATTTCGATTTTCTAACACAGTTTACTCTCTAGATTTATGACCAGTTCAAGTTTTGAAAACTTTGATCATGTTCTATATGAAATGATCATGTTCAAGTTTTATTATTGTTTTTGGTTTCTAGAAGAGCATTCTTCAGAGTGAAGTTTTTTTTTTGTGTTCTACAAAGAGTTGACATCTGTTATCTATAAAAAATAATAAAATGTTATAAAAATAATATTTTTTTTAATTTAGATTTAAAATATTTTTTAGAATTATATATAAGACTACAAATTAAAACCATAAAGATTTTGTTCATATTTTTTCAACATTTTGACTCTAAAAAATGGTTCCCAATTAAAAAAATTTGATACCTTTCAACCGGTAATAAATCTTTTTTTTAAATAGATCACTAAATCAATATATAGCTAAAAGTCATACTTACCTATTAAATTTTTTAATTTTCTTTACTATTTTTTAAGCCAAAAAAGCTGACACCAGTTCATATAGCATGTCCTTAAAATCAAAAGTGGACTTTATATCATTGACATGCCAAGCTTAAGTACAAAATTTTAAGAATTGTAATATACAGTATTTTAAATGGTCTCGGTTTCAAACTCGGTTGCCTATAAATACATAGTCAAAGTGCATATCAAAAAAACAAATCTTACTATTATATTATTATGCACATGTTATATATTTATAACACACATAATTAGTAAATATATTGCCTATGCTAAAAAAATATAATTCAAAACATGCTTTCAACACCGATAGTGGGAAAATATATTTAATATGATATGGTACTTAAAATATATGAATCTGATATTTAATTCAAAACATGCTTTGGAAAAATATGCTTGATATGGGATTAAAAATATATGAATATGATATGTGACTATGTTTTTATCTTTGTGTAATTTTAATTTTTAACTTTTTTTATAATTTATTTTATTTACTTTGTGTAGTCATGAAACGTTTTCACATATTTAATATTATGATTAATTATAAAACTTTTATAAAACAAAATGCTAATTTTCAACTTTAAAATGAACGAAACTCTTTTTCATATTTAATATTTAATAATATGATTAATTATATGACTTTTATAAAATAAAATGTTAGTTTTCAACTTTAATATAATTATTTTACAAAGTCAACAAACTTTCTTTCACCAATCATATAATAATTAATTATGACTTATATAAATTGAAATTCTTTAGTTTTCAACTTTATTATGATTTTTTTACATAGTCACCAAACTCTCTTTCACAAATAAGATGCTCATCCATGAATCTCTACCTACTAGAATGTTTTGTCTTTATCAATGATATCAAAAGTCTATATTTTACAATAATTGTATAAAATGGTAGAATGTTTTGTCTTTATCAATGATATCAAAAGTCTATATATTTTACAATAATTGTATAAAATGGTGTTAGGGTTAGTTAGCAAAATATTTTCTCCTTTTTCAAATTACTTTTTTTTTAATTGTACGTAAATGGGAAGTTTAAATTTTGTAAACTCTTATAAATTGTAATTTTTAAATGTTCAATTTCTTTATGATCTATTTCACATATTCAGTAAACCCTTTCACAACTTCATTATGGTATACTTTAAAATAATAGAGTTGGAGAGTAAGTTAGACAAAATTTAAATAGTTTGGAAGGTAAATTGGATATCAAATTCATGATCCAAGAGGAAATGAACATGCTTGTCACTAGTAGATGTGAACATTTTTCCCATGACAATTCATTGCTATAGCAACACTTTTGTGTCGCTATAGTGACAAACATTAGCCCAGACTTTCATGGAAAAATTATCGTCGTTGTAACCACATTTCGAACATTTCGCCGCTGTAGCCACACTTCAAACATTTTGTCGCTATGGCGACAGTAAATTGATGACACAAGGCTTGAGTGGGGACTGCTTAAAATTCTCTTATTTGTCGCTATATTGGCGATAATTCCTCACTATAGCAATGTTTGTTTGTCGCTATAGCGACGCCAGTTTGTCGCTACAACAACGATTGTTTGTGGCTATAGAGACGTTCCTTTGTCGCTATAGCGACGTACTAACACTGTTGCAACACCAACTAGTCATGCACATAGCAACAAAATTGCTATACAAGTAACAGAGTATCGTCGCTATCATGGCGAAATATTGTTGCCCAGAAAGAAACAACCGACGAATTTGCTATACAAGCAATGGAGGATCATTGCTATAGCGACGCTTTCTATGTATTTAAAAAAAATATCTTTGATTGCCAAATTTTTTTATTGCCAACTTTCAAAAATTGAGTCAATTGCCAACTTTCAACTTTGTGTGCATGATAGATCCCATGGGTGTATAGAGGCTATTTCAACTTTGTGTACATGATAGATCCCATAGGTGTATAGAGGCTAACTTGGAAAAAACAAAAAGGAGTGTGATATCCTCTATATTTTGGACATTAGACCATACCCCTTTTTTCAAATAAAATAACCATTAAATAATCGGGTTCCATGTGAAACCTAAGACAATAAAGAGATCGATTATGATCCAAAGAATCACTTGTGATCCAAGTATTATGGCATCATTTTCTATTGTAAAGTGACTTGTTAGTTGAATATTCCACTCAACCATTTTCCTATTGTCACACAAAGTAGTGATCTACATTTATCAACAAAGGTGTTAAAGTGGTAGATGGAATTTTGAAAGGAAAGTGTTTTAGCAGTGACTCCATCACCAACTGCCTAGAATTTGGTAATACTCACTCTACAAGGTCTGTCTTGCATTGACCTCTTATGTTAGCATTCCTCGTGCTTCTTTGATGAGAGATAAATCCCTTGAGTTTCTATATTGTTTCATATCTTCCTTGGAATAAATTTGAATTGAATTCACTAGTACGAATTAGAACCAAGAACAACATTTAGATAGTCAAGAACACATAATGATTATATAGAGTATTATATAGGAGAGCATGAGAATCAACAATATCAACAATGTAGTTGTTGGTTGAGTTGATTAAAAACATTCAAAACAAGCATAAATAATTTTATATATTGTGCATTACAATATCAATAAATCCATCTATAGTATTTGCATGAGGGTTGGGTGAGCGTGCTCTTGCATATAGTGATTGTACATCATAAAAAAATACCCAATTTGGGAAAATGACAATTCACCCTTTTTTAATTAGGAATACTCACCTCAGCAAGAGCTTGTAGTAAATTTTCATAAAAAGGTCTTCCTCTCCCGAATAGACATGTAATGTTCACAACTAATATGTGGACAATGCATTGAAACTTGGGAAGCCTAAAAATGTAATCTTAGGTGATTTTATTTGATTTGAATACACAATCAAGCTTGAAGTAGACTTAGATTGAGAAATCTTCTTAAAGATTTGAATGTGATATTGGATATGGGTGAATATATTAGCATAAGCAATACAACTTTTATATCTAGTACTTGGACTATTAGATTTTGAGGACAAACTACAATTGCACGGTTAAGATATAAGTGTCATTTCCTAAATAGCAATAATGTACATTGATGCTTCTTAATATGGTTGTTAGAGTTGATGCATAACTGATACTTTCAAATCCTATAACCATTCAAATTTACTACAGTTGTCTTCATAGGTGTTTTTCTTTCCATCTTCAAGGCCTCTTCAAAATACTTTGCACTTATGTAGGATGTTGTTCTTATCATTTACTTATAGGAATGAATAGTTATTCAGATTGATTGATTGATTAGAAGTAGATTAATTATGAATATATATTTTATGTTGCTTCCATAGGTTATGGAAATATTTGGGGAAGGAGTCAGTATTGATGTTACAACTAGTAGTCTTAGTATACTAGGACTTGTACGACCTCTATTGAAAAATGATGATGGGGATATGAGATTTAAAATCCCTCGAGATCATTTACAAAGAAGGAATCACAATATGAGTTTGTCACCTGCCATTGTTGTAAATTTTACCTTAAATAACGATGAGATTGTACATACATTTTTGGATTTTGTTCTAGAATCTCATATTATTTTCCCCAAATGGTTTCCATTAAGTTAAGAGCTTGAGCATGAGTTAAAAATACAAGCAAGTTGGTCGCAAGTAGTGAACATGAGAATTTGCAATTGAAACCTACACATAAGAAAGTTTTTTTTTAAAATTTGCAAAGGTTTATTTGAGCTCTTGACAAATTCATTTCATGAATGGATTGATTGTCATATTGCCAGAGAGACAAATTCAAGCACCTAGATGATCTGCACCTTTCCATCATGTTTTCCACCAACTTTTAACATAGGTTTAAAGATGATCACAAATTTAAGTTATTCTCAACCCTATTTGACCCTAGTCAGCAGTGATCTGATTCTGGACTAGATTTGAAGACAAACCCATACGTCAAAAGACCATTTCCAAAAAACTAAGTGCTTATGTGGACTAGATTAACAACAAGATTATTTATTATTGAATCCTAGGCACTTTTCTACCATCAATCAACATTAAATAGGAAATTTCAAAGTGACCTAATACTATGGTCAATTATTGGACAATAGTAAAAAGCAAAACCAAATTAATTATTGGACAATAGTTACTAGCATTAACAGTGTTGACCACAAGCTGGGTCAAGAAAGAGGCAATGGACTAATTGAAACTCCTTGCATCTGTTTTGTTTGTATTGTTTGACTTTCTGTTGTTACTGACGAGGCCATGCAAGAAAATGACTTTGGAACCTATAATCTTTTTGGAGATAACACATGCTCTTAACCATTTAACCCACTCAGATGCTCTTTGTTCTATGTAAATTTTTTACCAAATACTATTTTATTATATCTAAGTCAATGTATTACCAAAAGTCACCTTTTACTATATTTTAAACCAAGAGAATAAGACATGTAGCATGTCCCTACGTAGCATGTCCTTACGACAGATCGAACCTGGGTCTCCTAACCACCCCATCTACCACTCGTGGACAAAAGTTTCTTTACGTCGAAAAAATGGAATTTATATCAGTCACAGGTCAAGCTTACAAAATTTTAAGAATTGTGATATAAAATATTTTAAATGGTCTCGGTTTCAAACTCGGCTGCTTATAATTACATAGTCCAGGCGAATATCCAAAAACAAATCTTACTATTATATTAATATATGCGGGTTATATATGTATAACACAAATATTTAGTAACATATACTTTATGTTCAAAAATATAATTCAAAACATGCGTTTTCAGACATGGATGGTGGGAAAATATATATAATATGATATGAAACTAAAACTATATTAATCTGATATGTGTGACTATTTGTCATTTTTATAGAATGAAATGTTTTAGATTTCAACGTTATTGTGATTCATTTTATATATCATTTCACATCGTTTTCATCAAACTTTTTCACAAATTTAAGGCATGAATCTCTACCTGTTAGAATGTTTGTTTATATCTATCTTTATCAGATGTTTATTAACATTTATCTCTATCAATGATATAAACTAGCATAGATCCAAATTCTAGGCTCTATCAAGTATCGAGAGGATCAAATTTTTCGAGATGAAAACCTAGCTTTGGTGTGTCCTATATATAGTCATTGATTTGATTCAAACTAAAAGAAACTTCTTTTTATTTAAGGTGGACATATAATATTTTTATTATTAATATTTAATATAATTTATGACCCACATATAATATTTTTTATTAGTTTTTATTTTGTTAGGAATGAACATTACAACATCTCCCCCCATACACGGTTTTAAAACTATGTGCAAGGCCCTCCTAAAACCATGGGTTGTTTAGGAGGCTTGCACATGGTCTTAAAACCATTTGCAAAGCTTTCCTAAACCATGTACAATAAAACCATGGGTTGTTTACGAGTCCTTGCACATGGTTTTAAAACCATTCGGATAATTCAATTTTTATTTTTTATTATTTTGTTAGGTAGGAACTTTACAACATCTCTTCCATATTGTGTTGTTTTTTTTACGGACATTTTTTTGGCCGATAATTAAATATTTAATTCTTTATTGTTTTTTAGGTATGAACATTACAATATATGCCCCATATTAGGTTGTATTTGTGGCCGACATTTATTTTGACAGATAATTAAAACTTTTATTTTTTATTATTTGTTAGTAACAAAACTTTACAAGGTTACAAGATCTCCCTCATGACAAACGTTACAAGATCTCCCTCATACTGGGCTGTAGAGTACCTCTCAGCGCAAAAAAATGCATATTTTATAGACAAATTTCATTATTTGATATGAAGTGTTAGGATTAGTTAGCAAAAGACTTCCTCACTTTTCAAACTTGTATGAAAATTGGAAATTTTAATTTTGTAAACTCTTATAAATTGCAATTTTTTTTAATGTTCAATTGTTTTATGATCCATTTTACATAGTCACCAAACTTTTTCATAACTCTATTATAATAGAGTTGGAATAATTTAGCAAATATTTTAAATAGTTTGGAGGGTATATTGGAAAATTCACGATCCAAGAGCAAAATGGACAAGTTTATATGTTTAGACCATGAGCATAACAAAAGAGCCTTGAATTTCATAATTTTTTGTTTGAAATACGAGAAAGAAGAGGCAACATTAACACTAGTCAAGGAAAAAAAATTGAAACTGAGCACAAAGATAGGTTAATTCATGTTAAGTTAAGCTTTAATGGCCACAAATACAGAATGCTCAATGAAACCCCAAATTTTAAAGGGCTAGGAATATTTATAAATGCAGATCTCATTCCATAATATCAATCTAAATTAAGAAATGAAGTTCAAAAGATAAAAGATGTCAAGAAAGAAAATGTGCAATAATAAAAAATATAAAAGTTATAAGTAGGGAGAGAGACCAAAAAGATAACAACAAATAGGAATTTGGAACACTTTGGATCCTCTTTTGGAAGTGTCGTGGTTTTCCAAGGAGAAAATGTCCAATGTTAAGTTGGATCCCGAGTGAAATTGAAATTATATTGCTTGTTGAAACTCCAGAATAAGAAGAATATAAAGTCACTGACATTGAAGGATTTGTCTTGTGGCCATCATGGAATAAGAGATCCAAGAGTGGCATTCCATGGAGAAAAGGTCCCATGTTAAGTTGGATCTCAAGTGAAATTGAAATTATATTGCTTGTCAAAACTTTGGAGCATAAATAATCCCAGGTCCTTTACATAGAAAGGTTTGTCTTGTGGTTGGTATGGAATAAGTGATTCTACCATAGAGGTAAAGGGATTATAGGCATAGCTTGTTACATAGAGAAGAGCATTTTCCTCATATTAGGCTTTACAAGAAAGAGTCTTTCAATCAATACATGTGGATGGAGATTTCATATATCAATGTTAAAATTTTTTATACAACAATATGTTATTTTGCACATATTAATTCTATTTTTTATAAGAGGCACAATTTAGATAAAAATTGTCCTTATAATGGTTTAGAATATGATATTTACAGTCTAAGAAATAAATGCAATATCCTCTTGTTAGGAGACTTTAATGCTATAACAGCAACTAACCAAGCTATTATCTTAAGTATTGATTCCAACCCTAATCCTCTATGGCTATATGAGGACCTTGTTTTAGCTTAGAAGATGCAATTTTTTTTGAAGATTTGGTTGAGCATTTGTTTGGTACCGAGTTTAGAAATATTTGTAGTTCTCAAGATCTAATAATTTGCAATGGTCTGATGAAATGGCTAAAATCCAAGCACATGACTTGTATTCACAACCTTGGCAACAATGTCATAGATTATGTGATATTTGATATTCCAACATCCAATGAAATAGAAAAATTTGACATTTTAAATGACCATGAGCTCGACTCACCATAGACCGTTAACCCTAACTCTAAACTTTGCCTGATAAATAAGTGTAATAGCATATCATATTATTAACCAAAAGCACTTGATCTTCATTAAAAATAAAACTAATTTTTTTAAAGGATTTAAATAATGGATTAAATCTAATATTAAGGACAATATTGAAGGCCTCTATCATAATTTTACGAGAACCCTTGATCCATGAGGATCTCCAAGATTGATCAAAATGAAAGTCTTCAATAGGTGACTAGAAGCTTACAGATGTGTAGAGCTCGTCAAGAGATTTTTGACAACGTTCGCTTCGTGTGAAATGCCTCCGGACGTGAAAGTTATTGAGTTTGGAGAATGCAACAAAAAGGTAAAAATGTTTCAAAAAATGGAAAAAAAGGGGGCCACGTGGCATATACAGTCAACATACAGGTGCCATATGGCAGCACCACATGGTGCCATATGGTTAAGAAGGTGACATGGTAGAGTGAAGTGGACCAATCAGGGTCTGCCATGTGGCAACACTGTTGGCAGCTAGTTGAACGGTTCTCCAAAAAACTATGGAGTCATGGAGGATAAAACCCTCGACCTCCTCGCCACCTAAACCTCCACCAAATCCTCCTAACCAACATGCCCGTGATTGTTTCTCAACCACTATAGGTGGCAACTTGTATTTAAGTTTGATGGTTAGTTTGTTTGGAAAAGGGGTGGGCCCCACCATTAAGCCCTCAGCCCCATGGCCAACACTGAGGCCCATTCAATCAGCGGAACAACGTATATGCCAACACAATGTGCCAAAACAACAACCGATGGGTCAACAAACCACAAGAATCAACGGAACAATGCCAACACAACAAACGATGGGTCAACAAACCAACGCACAACCATATAAAATAGAATGTATATGCCAACACAGTGTGCCAAAACAACAATCGATGGGTCAACAAACCACAAGAACCGACGGAAAAATGCCAACACAACAAACGATGGGTCGATAAACCAACGCACAACCATATAAAATAGAGCCGATGGGGATGGATCCCATGACCTCCGCATCAACATTGCAATGTGTTACGATCAACCCATGGCCAGTCCGTTGGATCAACAATGGGAGGTTATCCTTTTAACTTTGATGCAAAGTTTGGAGCCCAAAAAGGGGTGCATGGCCCTTGCTTTTGGCGCCCGAAAACCGTTATAAACCCACCAGTTTAGCCATGAAAAATAGTGTTTAGAACCAGTTTGATGCACAATTCCCAATGAAGTTACAGGTAACGATTCCCAAGATAAGCACATATCTCGAGGTGGAATCCATACAATTATGTACAATGTAGCACGGTGTTTCTCGATTTGCGTGCCAGAGGAGGCCTTAGGCAAACCAAGTTGAGTTTATACTCATTTTTCTCGAAATTTCGAGAGGATCGTAGTGTGCAATCTGTTTCTGAGTCTGACTAACATAACTTAGAAGTGTTTCCAGAACTCATGTATGTAAGCTTTTGAAGACTTAATAAGATCTGTCTTCTCATTGGAAGTGGCCAGGAAACATAGCCCAAGAGGGGTGAACTCTGTTATCATTGTTGTCTACAAATTTCATGGTTTGCATACTGTTTATTTGCTTATGTGATTTGATTAAGCACTTAAATTGATTTAAAAAAAATCTTTTATGAAGTTAATAATTCCATTTTCACACGTAATTTATATGGTTAAAAAGATCCTGAAAATTTTCTGATCAAGTTTGATATCAGAGCATCTTAACCATTGCATTGTGAATTTGTGAGTGTTAACAAGATCAAGGCTTCGGTATGGTGAAGGAAAAATTGAAGAATTTGACCCAGAATTTGGTTCAAGAAGAGGAAGAATGGCTTCACCAAAGGGAGAAGATGGGGCTTCTTTAATCCCATTTGAAGGGGAATTTCTTAAATCTTTCATGAGGATACAAACAATGGTGGAGGATCTTTATCAAGATATGAAGAGAGGTGAACAAGGTGGTCCATCTCATATTGAAGGTAAAAAAGGAGGTGGTGAGGACCCTCCTAAAACTCCACCATCTTCATCGTTTTATCTTGATGGTTCTTTACCTTCTCCATTTGAAAAGAAAAAGAAATTTGATAGAAAAATTGATTTCAATATGCTTCAATTAAAGCTTGATATTAAGTTTGAATTACCTATTCACAATGGAGAACTTAATGCTGAAAAAATAGACAATTGAATCCGTCAAATAGAAGTTTATTGTAGGATTAAAAAATTCATTAAAGATAGCATCAAAATTCAGTTGGCTTCTCTATGACTTGGAGATAATGCTCTCATATGGTGGGAGTGCATATCTCAAGAGGATCTTGCCACAAAAAGTAAAATTATATCCTCTTGGTGTGAGTATACTTCAACATTGAATTTTTTTTTTTATCCATTGGGGTATATGCAACAAGCTATGATGGACTGTCATAATTTGAGGCAAGGTGAGGGACAAAGTGTGTAGGAATACACACAAAAGTTTAGAAAAAGTGCTTTGGTACTTGGTATACTTCACTTCACTCAAGAAACTCTTCTTAAGTATATATGAGGATTACATGGTTATTTACGTTATATGATACTTATGTTTAATCTGACTAACCTTGATGACGTATGTGTTCAAGCAACTCATATGGAGTCCAAGGGGAAAAATACAAAATAATTTTTTCCAAGAAACCTTTTAAATGAGATGGAAACTGTCAAAACCCCAAATTTTCCAAAAAAATTTAAATTTTTTTAAAAATAGCATATAATCTCATTAAATGCAGTCATTAACTCTTTGATTAGTTTATGTTACTAGAATTGTAACTGAATGATCTTTTATTATACTTAACTTTAAAGATGAGTTTCTTGTCAGTTACTGATTGTTTTCTGTTTGTGACCACAAGGTGGGTTTGTCATGAAAAGACGAGGCTTACTTAGCGTTGAGCTAATGCATAAAGTTCCTTCTGTTCTTATAATAATGTCTCAGGAATATAATAAAACAATTTACATAATTTTACAAAATTGGGGTATGTGACATACATACCCCCTTAAAATGTAACATCGTCCTCGATGTTACTTATTCTTCATCTTCTGCAACCTCCTGGAACAGATTCGGGTATGCTTTCCGCATCTTACTTTCCAGTTCCCAGGTAGCTTCTTCAGGACTAAGGTGCTTCCATTGCACCTTCAGCTGTCCAATTGTGCGGTTTCGCAGAGTAATTTCCCTCCTCCCAAGGATACAGTCCGGTTCCACCAGAACTTTCCTTTCTGGTTCTACCTGTACAACATTTCAATCAATCACATGAGTAGCATCATGAACATACTTTTTCAGAACAGAAATATGAAAAACATTGTGCATTTTTAAGTTAGGTGGTAACGCTAGCTGATATGCAACTTGACCAATTCTAGATAAAATTTCAAACGGACCACAGTAACGTGGTGCTAATTTTGCACAACTCCCTAATCTTAGGGAGCTCTTCTTTGGTCTTACCTTTATGAACACGTGCTCACCCACCTGGAAATCTTTAGGAGTTCTTTTCAAATCTGCTTGGCTCTTTTGCCGATCCTGGGCAACCTTCAAATTCTCCTGCACTTGTTTCACAATCTGTTCCATTTCTTTTAATAATTCAGGTCCCAACACCAATCTATCTACTGGATTATTCCAAGAGATAGGAGTGTTACATTTACGCCCATACAGAATTTCAAAAGGACTGAACTTAGCTGATGATTGATAGTTGTTATTGTATGCAAATTCTGCTAAATGCAAATAATCCTCCCACTTACCTGGTTGATCCTTAACGTACATTCTTAACAGATCTTCCAACACCTGATTAACTCTTTCAGTCTGTCCGTCCGTCTGAGGATGGAAAGAGGTGCTGAAATCATAGTGTTGTGTTTAATCCCTTAAACAAGGATTTCCAGAAATTCCCTGTAAATTTAGGATCTCTGTCTGAAATAATAACCTTCGGTACACCATGTAGTTGAAAAATTTGCTTTAGAAAAATGTCAGCTATGTTTGCAGCCTTGTAAGTGGTTTTAACAAGAATAAAATGTGCTGCTTTACTTAATTTATCTACTACCACCATAATTGAATCATTCTGATTTTGATTTCTGGGTAATCCAGTAATGAAATCTAAGCTGATTATTTCCCATTTCCAACTAGGAATAGGCAAAGGTTGCAGTAACCCAGCTGGATGTTGATGTTCTGTTTTCACTTGTTGACAGTCCAAACATCTAGCTATATACTCAGCTACTTCAGATTTCATATTAGGCCAGAAATAATCTTTTCTCAACATGGTGACAGTCTTCTGGTAGCCTGGATGCCCTGAGTAAGGGGTTTTATGAACTTCATCCAGAATCAACAATTTAACCTTGGGCACATTAGGCACATACAGTCCTCCTTAAACAATAAAAATCCATCTTTATTTAGACTATAACCCCTTATTAAACTTTCTGTAGGTTCTTCTTTAGATGTAGCTTGTAATTTTTGATAAATTTCATCCAATTTTATCCCTTCAGTCAGCTGTTCATTTAAATAAAAAACATAAGTACTGATTGCTGTTGTAAAATTCAGCTTTGCATTTCTGCTCAAAGCATCAACTATTTTATTTTCTTTTCCTTTTATGTGTTGAATTTCGAAATCGTATTCACTTAAGAAGGCTAACCATCTTACTTGCCTTGCATTTAAGTTAGGCTGATCTAAAAGGTATTTTAGACCCTTATTATCATTCATTAAAGTAAACTTTCTGCCTATTAAGTGGTGTCGCCACATTTTTAAGGCATGAATAACAGCAGCTAGTTCTAAATCATAAGTGGCATAATTCTTTTCATGGATCTTTAGCTTTCTGGACTCATAGGCAATGACATGCCCATCCTGAGTCAGCACTCCGCCTAAACCATCATTACAAGCATCGGTACAAACCACGAAATCCTTATTAGGATCTGCTATTCTTAGAATAGGCGCAGTTGTTAATAAAGTTTTTAATTTCTTAAAGCTTTCTTCGCATTTTTGGTTCCAATCGAATTTCTTGCCTTTCTTTTGCAAAGAAGTGATTGGGTTAGCTATTTTTGAAAAACCTTCGATAAACCTCCGGTAGTAACCGGTAATTCCCATGAAGGACCTAACATGTGTTATGTCTTTTGGTACTGGCCAATCTTCGATTGCCCGGATCTTTTCAGGATCAACTGAAATCCCTTCCTTAGTCACCACGTGACCTAAATACTGGATTTCATCCCTGAAGAAATCACACTTACTGAATTTCGCAAAGAGCTGTTGCTCTCGCAATTCTTGTAAGACTATCCGTAAATGTTCCTTATGTTCCTCTTCATTTTTAGAATAGATTAAGATGTCATCGATGAATACGACAACAAATTTATCCAAGTATTTATGCATTATGTTATTCATTAGACACATAAAGACGGCTGGGGCATTAGTAAGCCCAAATGGCATTACAACAAATTCGTAATGTCCATACCTTGTTCTGAAGGCTGTCTTAAAAATATCCTCTTCTTTAATTCTTACCTGATGATATCCTGATCTCAAGTCTATCTTAGAGAACACCGTAGCTCCACGCAGCTGATGAAATAGATCATCTATGCGGGGCAACGGATATATTTTTTTAATTGTCATTTTATTTAGTTGACGGTAATCTATGCAAAGTCGCATAGTTTCGTCCTTCTTTTTAACACAGATTACTGGTGCTCCCCAAGGGGACACA
This sequence comes from Pseudotsuga menziesii, assembly GCA_001517045.1. Taxonomy (NCBI): domain Eukaryota; kingdom Viridiplantae; phylum Streptophyta; class Pinopsida; order Pinales; family Pinaceae; genus Pseudotsuga; species Pseudotsuga menziesii. Next base: position 970,137 of record LPNX011220437.1, on the reverse strand, counting down.
CTAGGTCGAATGTATTTCTTATCTATTAATTCTTTTAACTGTGATTTTAATTCGTTAAGTTCCAAAATATTCATACGATACGGAGCCTTCGAGCTAGGTACAACACCTGGTACCAGCTCTATCGTGAAATCCAATTCCCTCTTGGGAGGTAATCCTGGAATTTCCTCCGGAAAAACATCAATAAATTCATTTAACACAAGAATATCCTCTATTTTTATTTTATCTATTTCAAATTTACTCGCCTCATCTGTAATAGTTACAGCATAGGTTTTACACCCTTTTCTGACTGCTCTTTTGAGTTGTAAGGAAGAAATCTGCCTGATTACAATTTTCCTAGGAATACCCTTAACTGTTATAGGCTGTTCATTATTATTCACACACGTAAAGGTTTTATCAAAACAATTTAAAACTACCCTATGCTGTTCTAACCAGTCCATACCAATAAGTATGTCATACGAGCTAAGTGGCAAAACATTTAATTTAACAGTAGTTTTAAAATCATTCATATCTAAAGCACATTCCTTAACATAACAGATTACCTTCTTTTTTGCCCCAGTGGCTAGTTGTACTAACCAAGAGTTATCAAACTTTTCAAAAGTCAGATTACACTTTTCTACTATCTGCGGTGAAATATAACTAAGGCTAGAACCTGGATCTATTAAAATATTTACAGGGGTTTTGTTAACCATACCTTCTACTTCCACCATGGAAGTTTGATAATCAGCTTGGCGGTTCTCCAACGCTGCATTGATTCGGGGCATAGTCCTTGGAAAGTCTTCGACAGTCATTTCATCTTGTATAGTATGAATATTGCTGTTTGGCTTCTTCCGATTTGGGCAAACTGAAGCATAGTGTGGGCCATTGCACTCCCAGCACTTAACAGGCTCCTTCCGTTCGAAATTCTTAGTGAAATTTCCATGATTGTTAGAAGCTTCCTTGCCCTTGAAGTTATTAGAATTATTAGAAGCACCATTTTTGCTTCCCTGGAAGTTATTACCATTAGAATGGTTTCTGTTCTTGTTATTCCTGAAATTTTTCTGGGGTACAAACTCTTTTTTCTTGAACTCAGGCTGATTACTGTTCTTTTTAGCCTTCCAGTTGGCTATTCCTTCTTTCTTTTTGTTCTGTTCAAAACAGAAATTAGCCTTCCGCATGGCTTCTTCCAGAGTTTTGGGGTTATCATATTCGATTCTGTCCTTTATATGATATGGCAGACAGCTGAGAAACCGCTATACTTTAGGTTTCTCATCAACTAAATACGACACATATCTTAACAGACTTAAGAACTTACTGTTTAAGTCCTTCATAGTCATGGATCTTAGCTTTAACTCATAAAATTCCTTGGCCCTTTCTTCATAGTATTGTTCGGACATAAATTTCTTTTTGAAGTACTTTTTAAAGGTACTCCAATTGACCTCTTTTTCTTTGATCCCCTTGACCTTTTTCAAATCTTGCCACCATATATCTGCCTTTCCGGAAAGGTTATAGATGGCCATTCTCGCCTTCAGCTGATTTGAATAGTTGTATATCTGAAAATATTTTCTCATCCCGGATAACCAGGATTCTGCCTCTTCTCCTTTTTCAGTTTCTCCATTGAAAGTTGGGGGTTTTATTTTCTTGAACTCCCCAGAAATCTCTTCATAAGGTCTGTACTTTTTCTTTCTTTTATACAACTCAGCCTCACTACTGTCACTAGTAGTGTAATAGCTTTGTTGTTATTTACTTCTTTCAGATGATGAACTACTATCAGGTTTAGCTAGTTTCATCTTTTTAGACCCTTTTTGATGGCTAACTTCTTCAGATTCAGATCTTTTGCTTCTCCCTTCAGTCTGAAATTTTTCCATCAAAATTTGATTTAACTCTTCTTGAGTTTTCAGAATCCTTTCATTGTCCTTTTTGACTGATTCTATTTAAGTCTTTAAATTCTTTATAGTCTGCATCAGCTCTGAGGAGTGAGCAGTTACCTCCTCTATCACAGGTTCTCTAGACATCTGTCTTGTCTCAGTGTTTGGAGATTCCTCCTCAGCATATTCTCCTAGCTTCTCCATACCTGCCTGTTAGATTCAGAAAAAAGAAATTTTTCTGCTTTTTACATGAAACAAAATACAAGTTAGTACATTATTTTTACTGTTCTGCGGAAACTAGTCGGGCCACATCAAGGCCTAGTATTTGAACCTGGCTCTGATACCACATGTCAAAACCCCAAATTTTCCAAAAAAATTTAATTTAAAAAAAAAATAGCATATAATCTCATTAAATGCAGTCATTAATTGTTTGATTAGTTTATGTTACTAGAATTGTAACTGAATGATCTTTTATTATACTTAACTTTAAAGATGAGTTTCTTGTCAGTTACTGATTGTTTTCTGTTTGTGACCACAAGGTGGGTTTGTCATGAAAAGACGAGGCTTACTTAGCGTTGAGCTAATGCATAAAGTTCCTTCTGTTCTTATAGATGACAGGTAAGGAGATTGGCTGCTACTATAAAAGAATCTTAAAGTTTTCAAGTACCAGTTATTTGTAAAATAAAAATTAGAAGAATAAAGTTAGTGGCTAAACACAGATCAAAGTTTTGCTGAGGTAAATTTCAACTATTCACTGTTATAGATATATTCATGATGATACACCAGGTTTATTTTTCCTTACCATCGATTTATCATATACTAAACTTATCTTCGATCTGATGGATAATTTACTGAAAACTAGTATCATTCTGATCATCAAAAGAAGTATAATTTCAAAAGTTTCAAGTTTAAACATTATGTTGATAAATTCTCTCTTTGAAAGATTTCCCATTCATATGTGATAAAATTCTAAGTTAAGTACATATATGCATTTATCTTCATGGTTGCTGTAGCATGCTCAGTTTAGATTTCATCACATTCAGATTTGTGGCTTTAGTTGCAAATGATAAGATATTACAAGTATCAATCTATACTCATTTTACTTTAAGCATGTACAAGCTTATTGTTTAATACAAAACTTTCCTTAATGAATTAAGAGATTACTCTGTTCTAAAATACTATTCTATTTCCATTATCGACACTTGGATAGAAACCAAATCACCTTTAGGATCATTCCTAAACTTATCACAGCCAACCTTTTTGTGAGTATTTGAAGACTATACTAACAACAAGAAGGTTAATGTATATCATAGTTGCTTATCACATATTTACTTATAGAATTTCTCATAAATTCTTTTGAGCTTAGAATGTGATAAAGTCTAATTATTACCACAACGATTCTAAGACTATTAAAAAGGTTGCTAATTTATAAACTAGTATCAATAATAGGAACTAGAGCTAACCAAAATCAAATTGATGAGTAACATATAGTAATTTACCACCAATTATAGTCTTTAAAGAAATGTTATGTGGTTTATCTTCATTTGAAGACTAGGACAAATGGCATTATAGTTGGGGTTAAAAACAAGTACGCCAACCATAATCCAAAGCTTTATAACTTCTCGCCACTTAACAACTCTCCATACTTATATATATACGAGATTATATAATGAGCAAGATCCATAGTGCAAGGTTTGATGAAAAGGAATCTAAAGTTACATGGTTGTAAATATAATGCAGGTGATACTATGGTGTATCAAACCTTACGGGGTCTCCATGCTATGATTTGGTTTGAAAAGCAGTCAAGGGATTAAGTCGTGGAACTCTAGGAATGATACCCACTGCATGGATAATATTAAAAGTATACGTGGTCGCTCCTCGGCCATGCATTGGCGTGTTAAAAGCAGTTGACCCAACCCTAATCGTCATTCTCCTTTGCTTCCGGCCTTTGGCCACTCTGCAAACCCTCCTGGTCCCTTTTGCCTTCGCGTTGTTTGCTATCCATCCTCTTGCTGCTCGAGCTCTTCGCTAGCCCATCTACTGCACTGTGTGAGTAGGTTATGGTGTGAAACAACTTGCTGCTTGTCTCTGCGATACCTCCATTGTTACCTCTATCTCTGAACAATGATAATCCTTACCTTTCTTCGTTCCAATGGGAATGAATCTCCCTTCAAGGTAGCGTGGCTACGTTGTTTGCAACCTGTGCATTATTTGCAAAGAAGGGACAATGCAGCTATAGGGTTTTGTCTTGCCCATCGTTAGCTGGGTTTCTTATGCTGTCAGCGGTCGAGAGTTTTGTAATGTTGCTCCTTTGCCATCAATTGACAGGTTTTGGCTCAAGCCGGTCGCAGCACCACTGTGTGGGATTAACCACTACTAAGGTATACATATGGATTCGCTTTTCTTTAAAGTCGAGCTAATATTACTGTTAATACATTTCTTTTGCGCAAAAAGGTAACTAATAGTTGTATGCGAAATGGTTTTGCAGGTCTACTTGCTGCTTTGCTCTGTCTACAAAAGGAATGAGGGTTACGACATTTCAGGCTACGGTAAGCCCTGGTCTCTTCACGGCCTGTTCACCTTGTGTGAATCCTTAACGGATTGCGATGGGTTGGTCGTTGCGACCCTATTTGACCTTCATGGGTTTTTTTTTTTATTGTTTGCTTTAAAGTTATGTATCAGGGTTTATACCCTAGCTCTCACGCAGAGCTCTCTGGCTTCGACCGTGAGTGTAAAACCTTGTCTGTAATTATTATTATGTTTATATCAAAAGAACAGAGAACAGGCTATAAGCCTTTGTGCAAGTTTTGTTACTGCCGTGAGTATTACTACTGCACTGGCTTTTATTTGTAGTCAATACACTTGTGTATATTGTAAAGATTTGAGTGTTTACCTTGGGTTATTATACCCGTAATTAGTTACTGCAATTTCTCCTGCATTTTTTCCTTGCTTACGTTATAGAAGTTTCGAATGCTTATTATGTTTAGTTTTTATTCTTCTAAACATAACTGTAAGTAGAATATTGTTAGTTTTACCATTAATTAACTTACTTGTAAATAAATGGGATTTTATAGGGTTTAACCCTAGATGGCGGTGAAGGATAATAATACTGTTTTTGCTTCTTTTAAAATAAAATTTAAGTTAAGAAGACATTTGTCACATTAGGGTTACTGATGAGGTTTAAAACATTTAAGCTCGACTGCCGAGCATCCTGTACTTCTATCTTTTCTTCCTGCATAGATAAACATTTGATTTGTAAACTGAAAATTATGTGTTATTATCAGTTTATAATTTAATCTTCTTATTAATAAGGAAATTGTAAATGTTATATAGTTTGTACCCTAATAATAATATAGGGTTTTATATATTTTATTTATTTAATTATCTTGGTACTGTCAGTAAATTTTCACTTATAACTTAAAAATAATAAGTAATTCCATTTTTACAGTATAAATATTTCAAGATTTACTTACAGGGTACCAGAATACTCTCTATGTTAAGAATAACAAAGTTCTTATGATGCATAAATAAATTACTATAAACTGTCTGCATTAACACATGGTACTTACTAATACAAAGTAATGTTCTTGCCTTTGTTACAGTACTAAATTCTCCTTATGTGTAACCTTGTTTATCTTATAGCATAAGAAAATAGCATTATGCTGTTGTTCTTCCTGCGCAAAATGTATTAGGTTTAATTATTGTTTAAAAAGTATTTTTCGTTAAGGCTTCTGTAACAGGTTTAAAATTTGACCTCCTTATGAATGAGGAAAAGTATTTATTGCTACACAGTTATACCCTTAAAAGAAATAAGATTAGGAACTGTTAATTACTTGCAGTTCGGACAGTAAGTTCGATTCTGGAGAATATTATAATAATAAGAATTCTATTTTAAATTAAATAGCAAGATGTAATAGAATACCTTACTATTACTATAATGTTTATATTATCTTTCTGACATTTCCGTAGCTTTTATATTAATTCCTTAGTTTATTTTATAATATTTGGAAATAGTATTTATATTTGATTCTTCTGTAGTTTACTATACTATCTACGTTCTGCTGTAATTAGTTTATTCTCTTAGTTAAAATGTTTACTTACAAATGTGCTGTAAGTACAAATATTAACATGTTTATATTATGAATAAAAGAATATTAGTTCTGTAACTTGTTTTTGCTTTGAGTTAATTTTTAGAAGTGAAAGTATCCGAATACCAGGAAGGAAACTATATAGTAATAGTATAAATTCTAATCTAACTTCTACTATCTTTCATTTACAGTAGAATTTACTGAAACAAACAAAATACAGTACTAGGAGGTAGTTTTAAGACTATGAGAAAATAACATCTGAATTTGTAAGACATTAGTAGTTACTGGAAGTAACTAAATAAGAAGCTCGGTTCAGAAGGATACTACTTCCCAATACCTAGATACTGTGCTAGAGTACGGTCTGGTGATCCAAGATGTGGAAAAACACAGTAATTTCTTTAATTTCATCTATAGATTAACTACTGATAACCTGAGATATTCACATTACTAAACTAGCTAACTCTTCTGTCATATAATATAAACATAACATTCATTCATTCATACTCATTTAAACATAAATAGATAAGTAACAGAACCTGTTTCAACTGGGACAACAACAGCAATGGGAGGCTGTTCCTCCCTACCAACTCCTGGAGAGCGCTCAGACAGCGACTCCTCAGGACCCTCGAACTTGCTTTGGTCTCCCTGGCTGGAACTAGGTGCAGCAATGTCAGATACCAGTCCCCAGCTGAAACTGTAATAACATCAAGTTACTGCAGCAATCCACTCAACACACTTCCTTACTCTATTCCCTCTTTTCCTCAATGAAATTCCTGAATAACATTCACCTGAATGAATTCTCTCTGGAAAATATCTGAGCAGCCTTAGCTCTCTTCATTAAGTACTTTTTAAAAGATTGCCTAGGTCCTTTTGGGTTAGTTGTCAATTAATGAGCCACCTGCTCTGATTCCACTTTCTTGGGGAATCATGACCCCAAATATAGGGAAGTTGCCACCTGCAACTTAGGAAGTGTTTGAGGATGCTGCCACTTGTCTTTTGCCTTTCCACCTAGTTCCATCCACCAGTTTGACCAGTAACCTCTTTTAACAGCTCTCCCATGCTGTTGTCTCCATACTTTATTTATTAATAATAAAATATTCTGAATTACACTCCATTTCTGTTGACTCTGCTGAGTCATCAATTCATACTTAGCATTAAATTTAACATAATGTCTCAGGAATATAATAAAACAATTTACATAATTTTACAAAATTGGGGTATGTGACAGAAACAAGTTCAAAGGTAAATGGAAAGGTACACATACAACTACTATGAAGAAAGAAGGCTAAAAACCTACGTGCACTCATTGCCAGAAAAATGGTCATGATGCATCCAAATGTTGGAAAATTCATTCAGAACTCAAGCCTGAGAAGTTTCATAATAAGGAAGACAAGAAGACTACCGCTACAACAATCCAATGGGGTTTGGGATTTGACTTTGGGGATGGAAATAAGGTTGTTGCTACAAGCATTCAAGGTAAAATACTTCTATTTTTGTTTCAAAGAATGAACCTGTTGTTGATGAAAGAAAGATAAGTGGGCTATTTCATATTAGGGTAATCCCTTAAACACACAAAAATGATACTCTTTTTTATAGCGGATCACAAGCAAATCTCATTTTAGAAGAAATAGTTAAGAAACTACATTTGGAAACTAAGTTACACCCTAAACCGTATTCACTGGGATGGGTATGTGATAATGCACAATTGCAAGTTACAAAACAGTGTAGACTTATATTTTCTATTACTTCTGGATTTGTTGATGAATTTGATCTAGATGTGGTTCCATTGGATAATTGTGGTATTGTGTTGGGTAGTCCTTATCTATATGATAGCAAGTCTATCTTTTATAGGGAAGATAACATGTATCACCTCACAAAATATAGTGTTGAATACATTGTTCGTGCACGCCGCATAAAAACTAATCTTTCTTTGGTTTCTGCAAATCAAATGAAGAGGATGATAAATGCTAGTAATAATTTTTTCCTTGTGATAGTTAAAGGAAAACATATTGAACAAACCGAATCTTTTAATGGATGTGATCCAAAACTTAAAAAAGACTTGATTAAAGTGGTATTTCATTATGATATTTCGTTTCAAGAACAAGCTAAAGGGTTACCTCCTAAAAGAGGAATTCAGCATGAAATTCACTTACAACTGAGGATGCACCTCTTCCTAATATTGACATGTATATTGATTCAGTAATTGAGAATGCAGAGATAAAGAAGCAGGTTCAGGAATTGCTTGAGAGAGGAGACATTCGGCCAAGTTCCTCTTCGTGTTGTTCACCAATTGTTTTGGTGCCAAAGAAGGATGACATATGGTGTATGTGCGTGGATTACATGGCACTGAACAAAATTACAATTAAGAACAAGTATCCTCTTCCTCGAATTGATGTCTATTGGATCAACTTAAGAATGCAATTTTATTCACTAAGTTAGACTTGCGAAGTGGCTATCATCAAATTTGCATTCATCACAATGAGATTTGGAAGACTGCTTTCAAAACTAAATAGGGATTATATGAATGGATGGTAATGCCCTTTGGGATTTGTAATGCACCCACAACATTCATGAGGGTGATGAATGGTGTGTTTAGGTACTTTATTGACGATTTCGTCATAGTCTACTTAGACGATATTTTGATTTTCAGTCGTACTTGGGAAGAGCATGTCAGGCATGTAAAATAAGTATTGGATGTACTTGTAAGGGAGAAATTTTACTTAAAAATGTCCAAACGTGAGTTTGGAAAGACATCTTTAGTTTATCTAGGTTACATCGTAGTGGGTGGTGAACTGAGAATTGATCCATCTAAAGTGGAGGTCATTGTGAATTCCCCTAAGCCAAATAATGTAACCGATGTAAGAAGTATTTTAAGAGCAACTCAATACTGGAGGAAGTTCATTGTGAACTTCTCCTTCATAGCTTCTCCATTACATGCTTTGACAAGCGTGAACAAAGTATTTTAGTGGGAAGGCAAAGAACAAAAACCCTTCAACACTCTAAAAGAAAAGATCAACACAACTCTAGTACTTTCATTGTCAGATCTACAACAACAATTTTAGATAGAAACTGATGCTAGTGGTTTTGCCATGGGATTAGACTTAATGCAACATAAAAAAAATATGCTATCACTCTGAAACCTTCTCTAAAGAAATAATCAACTATCCTACCTATGATAAAGAATTATATGCTTTAATACAAAGTGTAAAGAAGTAGAAACATTACCTAATAGGTAAAGAAACAATCATACATATTGATCATCAACCACTACAATATATTCAATCTCAAACTAAGCTACAACAATCAAGGCATTTAAGGTGGATGGGTTTTCTACAACAATTTCATTTGGTTATTAAGTATAAGAAAGAAATTTAGAACAAAGTTGCAGATATGTTATCTAGACCTCCAATAAGTGCTTCTATTGTCATTCAACAAAGTCCTTTGGTACATTCACGTTATGTTGAAAAGTATACTAAGGATGAAGACTTTAAAGAAGTATATGACTCACTAAGGCATGGCTCTCAAAATGAAGAATTAAACTATCATATACATGATAAATTGTTGCATCATCTTTGAAAAATCTGTATCACACAAAGTGAAAGAGTGCATGTGATACGAAGTTCATACTTCTCTCATCTCAAGACATTTTGGAGTAGGGAAAACTGTAGCACAAGAAAAAGTTTTGTTATTGGCCTCATATGAATGATACTGTGTCCAATTATGTAAAAGTATGTGTTATGTGTGCAACAAGTAAGCCAAGTAATAGAAAGTTAGGCTTGTACACTCCACTTCTAGTTCCTTCTTGTCCATGGGAAAGTGTGTCAATGAATTTTGTAGGAGGGTTACCAATGTCTAGAAAGGGACATGATTACTGGTATGTTGTTGTGGATAGGTTCAACAAAATGTGCATTCTAATTCCTTGTAAGAAGTAGGTCACAGCTGAGTTGATTGCTCATTTGTTTTTCAACATGTATGGGTTCATTTTGGGTTACCTACTTCTATTATATGAGATCGATATTCCCACTTTCTTGGGTAATTTTTGTCATTTCTATGAGAACTTATGGACACAAAGTTGAAGAAAATCACAACATTCCATCCACAAATCGATGAACAAACTAAAGCGGTCAACTGGACCATTGTACATCTTCTTCGAGGGTATTGTGGCAAGCATCTTAAGCTTTGGGATGCGTAGTTGCATTATGTTCAGCATGCCTACAACAGAGACGTACACTCTTCAATACAGAAGTCTCCATTCAAGACATGTTTTGGGTATTTTCCAAAGTCTCCCTTAGACTTTGTTTTTCAGAGAGATTCAGTGGAATATGGACAAGTTGATGTGGATAAAGCTTTGAAGTTTATTCAGCGGATCTAGTTGGTTAATCAAACAGTGCAGGAATAGTTGGAATCAATTTGGGCAAAGTATAAATATTTGCCTTTACTACTAAAATCTAAGTCAATCATTATTGTTCCAAGGATTAAGGACTTGAGTAAGATTATATCATTATAATTCTTATTATTATCATAACGCCATTCCCACATTTAAGTTAATTAACTATTATGGTAGATCAAATCTTTACCTTATACGAAGTATAGGTTATCTTATATACTTACAAAACTAATTAGTCTAACATACACGATAAGGTAACCTTCCAGCATTGACAAGTTGTGCAACACCTAGTGTCTTTGAAAGTTTTTAATCAACATCAAACTTGGTAAAAGTCATGTTGATAATTATAATGCTAAGCCATTCCACTCTATTTAATTTCATAAATTATAACCACCCCAAGCTGATTGGTTTAAGAGTGATAAATTTGTTTTATAAACCATGCATAACCAACATTGTTTTACAAGCATATATCACTACAATAGTTCGAAGGGTTCTAAGTAAGGCTAAACCAAAGTTGAACTTGTAAAAGAACTCATGATGATACTTTTACTATGTTATCCAACTTATAATCTAATACCATTCGAATCGTTGGTTTTATAAGGGTTATAAATATGCATAAACCACTAAGTTTATAAACATACAAATCTTTAGTTAGTTCGAAGATTCTAAACAATTTAACTTTGGATTTTTCCACACATCAAAAGGTTTTTACACTTTGTTAGGGTCAACGTTGATAAATTATGTTTTAACAAAATTCCCATATCGTGCTATCAACATTATGATATAATGGACATATGATTAGCGATGGGATATTTCTATATGCAAACTTCATAGCATAAGCAAGTTTGATATTAAATCATTGTTTAAATAATTGGAATTATTGATCGTAGGTGAACTATAGAACTCGGCCCATGCATGGTTGGAATAATTGAGGGCACGTGGTCACCTCCTGGCCATGTATTGGTGGCATATAACTCTTGTAACCCTAACGCTTTGTCATTTTTCCTCCGATGTTCCCGCTGGCCTTCGGGCTGTTCTGCAAGGTCTCAAGGTGGTCGTGAGTGTGCTCTCTGCTTTATCTTGCTCCAATGCTTGAGTTTAACGTTGTTGTAGCCTCCGGTGTTCGGTCTTGTTGCCATTTCTTTGCAACTGTGGGTTTATACTTTGCAAGAGTTTGTTGGTTCCATTTGCATTTGGCTTGCGGCCTGTCTGTAACTCCACTTTGATTTTTTCGTGGCCTATCACTGTTGTGCGAAGCTGTGGCTTCGCCGCTGTTAGTGTGCTCCTTTGTTGTCGTAGGGTTTGGAGGTTTCGTGTGCATGCTTGTTGTTGATGACAGTCCCGTTGCTAGACTGTTCGTTCTTCTTAATCAAGGTAATATTTAGTTTCCAGTTCATAATAGAAAGCCTTACAGTAAAGTTTGGTTTAGAGTTAGTTTTCTTTGTTTTAATGGAAATGAGCTATGGAAATAATGCAGTTCTATACTCTCAATGCAGGAACTCGAGACCCCATTTGCATATCATGAAGAGGACAATGTTGGCTGTCTTCAAATGTCGTGGCTCCAATTCGGTAAGCCCTGGGTTTGACGATTGGGTTCTTCCCTTACTTGTAATAGGGTTGTCGATTGGGGAAACCCTAAGTTTGGAAGCTTGTCTAGCTTCGCCATTAGCTATGCACTCTCTTTTTAAAGGTTGTTGTTGGTTTTAACAGTCTTCAAACCCTCGCTAGTCGATGGGTAGACCCGACTGTGAGCTGGGTGTTGTATTTGGTTTAAATTTCAGCCTTATGGCTTGTTAATGTAAAACAATGGTTTTTAAAATATTTCTTTCGAGCTCGGACTCGCTTGCAGTAATGCTATTTTTGTGACTCTGTGTACTTAGGGTTTTACCCTATTTGACTGTGAATAAAGAATTTATTGTTTATTATATTTTGTATATATAGTATGGTTATTTAATTTAGGACTGTAACTCAGTCATAATGTATTTGTAATAATTGCTTATTGCTCGGGAAATTCGAGCTAGGGTTTTTCCTGAAGGAAACCTTTGTTTAAAATAAATCTTTCAATTTATTTTTAATAAGTGCTGTTACTTGTTAAATTTGTTTTTAATTAGATTTACAGGTGTGATACGAAAATTTCCAGTTAAACGTTACATTTGTCTTTTCATTTGTCCTTAATGGACTGTAAACAGTTTATATTAGTTTAATTGTTTATTAATTAAATAATCCAAGTGATTGGATTATAGCTTAAATGTTTGTCATTTGTAAATATAATATTGATTTAGTGTTTCGACCCTGTAGTTTACTTTTACAAGTATAACACGTTTAAAAAAAAACCAGCTCTTTTCATAAGTAGACATTTATTTATATGTAGTTATTATCATATTCTTATTGTTTTATTTAATAAATGACAGATAGGGTTTGCTCAGAGTTTTTGAAAAGATGTACATAGACTCTGTAACTTAGTTTGTTCTTTGTAATTTAATTATTTTAATAACACCCTACTTGGGTTCTAGTATTTGTTAGACTTAGTTTAATTGATATGATTAGTAAATAAAACTAAGTATTTGTAATTTACTTCTTAATTAAGTTGAATGTAATAAAGTAGTTTGACTGTGTTATTTCTACTGCATTGCAAATAGTTACTAAATATATACAAAGAAATATATCTATAATGTAACACAGTTTAACCTCCAACATATTTTAACTTGAATAAAAAGAACAATCTACTGTCTGTAAATACAACATTTATCTACTAAGGTATTTTCTTAACATATTAATCTTTCTACCTGTACTAGATTACTGCTATTTCTTTTCCAGTATATTTACAAAAACAATAAATATAGATAACCAGATTATTGTCCTTTTAATAATAACCTACATACTGAAACAAATTGCTTTGCTATTATGAATTGCAGAACTACATCTATTCAATTCAGTCTCTTATCATTTTCTTCATCTACTTTAAATACTCTGTTTGTGCTGGAGTACGGCCTAGTCCTTCCAGGCGTGGAAAAACACAGATTATAATTAATTTTCATCTAACACATTACTATTTCAGATTTATTCCTTCAGTCATCTAAAAGATTACTAACTCTAACATTTACAACTAAATATTTAACATTCATTTAATCAGTCAGATTCAGATTTAACGATCTAACACAGTAAAACAAAAAAATGTAAAACCTGATTAAGATAGACAACAACAACGTTAGGAGGCCGTTCCTCCCTACCAACTCCTAGAGAACGCTCAAACAATGCCTCCTCAGGACCCCCGAGCCTGTTCCTAGTCTTCTTGGATGAGAACGGGTGGAGCATGCAAACAATAAACTAGTCCAATGACTCAGTATCACACTCTACACTTAGCAGTAAGATCCTTCAACTGAAAAGCTGCACTAGATCACTTAGCAGTTATCCCCTCAAACTCTTTCCACAATTCCCTTCCATTGAATTTCTTTGAAGTACATTCACCTGAATGATCACTTCTCTAGAATGAGCAGCCTCAACTCTCTTCAATGGGCATTTTTATAAAGATTGCCTAGGTCTTTTGGGTCAGTTGTCATTAATTGAGCCACCTGCTTTGATTCCACTTTCTTGGGGAATCATGACCCCAAATGTAGGGAGGTTGCCACTTGCAACAGTTGGAAGTGGTTTGAGGATGCTGCCACATGTTTGTTTGCTCTCCACCCAGTCTCCTCCACCAATTTGACCAGTAAACACTCTTTTAACAGCTCTCCTAAGCTGTTGTCTCCACTTTTATTTATTTATAATTAAAATATTCAGAATTACATTAAATATCCTTGACTCTATTGAGTCATCAATTACAACTTAGCATAAAATTTAACATATTGTCCTCAAATAAAATCAAATAAGATAATATTGTTTTTACAAAAATTGGGGCATGTGCCAACATTTATACCCTTTCCACAAAGGAAGAAGCTTTTTTCTTTAGAATACATAAGAGTTTGGGATTAAGTGGCTCGTAAAAGAGAAACATAAGGACATTGAAGGATACCAAGTAGATGGGAAGGCATGTGTAGGAGGGCTCATAATAGCCCTTGGAGGAAATATTGTGAAAACATATGCTTGGGGCCTTGGAAGAAAAACAAACAATCAGGTTGAATGGATTGCCTTAATGTAAGCGGTGGAGATTCCAGTTCCCTTGAAAATCTAAAAAATCCTTATCTTTGGAGACTCCAAAATAGTTATTCAAAAAATGTGCAATTACCTAAACGAAAAATATTCAAAATGTGGGTGACTGCAAAGAAGGATCCTCCACCTCCTCATCAAACCAAGTTCAATTTTCAAGTATCACATCAAGAGGAAAAATAATGGGAAAGCATATGATCTGGAAAATCAAGGTGTCAGGCTGCAACAAGGATTCATATTAGTTGATAATCAACCTATTGGACTCACAATTTCTGTTAGACCAAAACCTGCAAGTGTTAATCTCTGCCACAATCACTAGAGTTAGGATCTTAGGAGGTGATTAGTCCATGTCACGAAACTCACGGGGAGCGCTGAACCCAATGTCCAACAATCTCCCCCCCAATGCAAGTCGGGTGAGTATCGAACCCTTGACCTATTGCTCTGATACCACTTGTTGGACTCACGATTTTTGTTAGACCAAAGCTTGTAGGTGTTAATCTCCACCACAATCGTTAGAGTTAGGATCTCGGGAGGTGATTAGTCCATGTCACAAAACACATGGGGAGTGTTGAAACCAATGTCCAACAATCTCACATTGTTGACTAAATTGTCATTGATGCCAACAAGTGTGTATCAGAGTGTCTTGGTGCCCCTTAAGGAACCCCTGAGGGTTAGAAGTCAGTCAATGTCGAAGGAGACCTTTTGACCTTGTCCAAGCCCAAGTCTGAAGCCTTTGGAGCTCTTTGGACAATGTCAAAATCCCTATACACCCTTTGGAGTGTCTAAGTACCCCAAATATGTTTTACAGTTCCCCAGTTGTTTCTCTGGTTCCCCAATACCACAACTTATGCCCTAGTACCGTAGAAAAGTATCATTGGTGGTTGAAGAAGTTACAAGAGTCCAAATGACCCTTCTAGTGGTCATTTGCGTTTTATTGAGGTCATGATACCCTAGGATAAGTCTAGGCACTCCCACACATTGATGCCATGTTTATGCAGCATGTGGCAACCTAGTTGACCTAACAAAAGTCCCTAAAACTCTTACCTTTGGTCCCTAAGCCCGCAAACTACCCTATGTTGTGTCCCTAAGCCCTCTCAACACTAATAACACCCTTGATTCCTTTACATTAGTCCTTGAGGCCCTCATGGTGACCCTAACCTAAAAACCTAGCCTTATGACTAAATAAAAGACTATTAACAATTAAAATATTAAGTAATGCTTATGATCAACCTTCTTAAATAATTGAATGTTTAAAATAAAGAAGTTTGTTAGCCTCATTCCTCCAACGTTGAACCCTTGTTAAGACACTTTGATAAAACACTTCCCCTCTTTAAGGTAGGCCCCATCAAGTAATTTTAAGTTAAAACCTTTTCATTAATAATAAAACATTTTAAGTATATTATACCCCTATCCTCCAACGTTGACAAGGAATGGTTAAACACTTTAATGAAGTATTAGTTTATGAACATAATTAAAATAATAATCAAGTTGTAATAAATAAAACGCTTTTTATTTATTTAATAAAAAAAATTGTATTCCTTGTTTAAGTCGGCCCCATTAAACTCGTAATTAATTAAAACAAGTTTGCAAACCTCTCCTACGTCGACCCCAACAATTGTTTTAATGTTAAAATGTTTTTTAATTAAATTAACTTTCCTCCACTAGGTCGGCCAACTAAGAAAATACCTCAACAAAAAGTGTATATATACACCAAAACTTGTCACCTTTTATCATTAACGAATTAGTAGCTTGACTGAGATATATCGGTAGTTGGAATGAGTCTTGTTTTGTGGACTGAGGGTTATAACAGTAGAGAAGGTATAATAGATCCGGATTTTTTTAGACCATATTTTTTATGATTTTTAAGACATGAACAATCTGTTTTCTTTTGGGAAGAATATACAGTCTTGCACCCATTTTATTAGAGATTGAGGATGGTTTTTGGCACAAGCATTTAAGAGTTAAGTTCTACTACAATCCGAGTTCTGTGAGGAGTATACAATGAGTTCTGTGAGGAGTATACAACCCATTGCTACTTACAATTTGAGGTCTGAAGACATCTCTTGACAATCCCAAACGTTTACAACTAAGAAAGTCCCGATTGTTTGGTAGCAAGAAAATGCTTAAAGGTTGAACAAAGTCTTGATTTTGGGTAATCTTCTAAGGTCATATATAGTCTTCAATATTCTACAAATGATATCTACAGTAGTATACCAACAAGGTATGTTTACTCTAAACATTGAATACAATAAAGTGTACAAGTGGAATATGTGTACAGTAGTATAAGTATGTAAGTGAGAGAGTGCACAATGATGTGAGTGTGTGAAGTATAACAACAGTTAGTATGTACAATAGTATGAGTGTACAAATGCACATTGTATGTACAAGTTGAAGTGTATGTACAAGTAGTAGTGATGAAGTAATGAACTTGTGAAGTGTATGAGTATACATTGTGAGTGTGTAGTGTATAGTGAATGAACTATGTATGGATAGATATATAATTAAACAAGTGTATGTGGTATGCATGGATAGTATATTCATATGATACAATAGTATGAACAACAACGATGTTTACAGTAGTACATACAGTGGTATGTTCATATGTACAATGTATGTACAGTAGTATCTAAAGAGGTATAAAGTGGCATGTACAGTGTACAAGTAATGTGCAGTATGTACAATACATATAGTGATCTATTGATGAGATGATAAATGCAATGCACTCTATGATGAACAATATTTGATTATGGTATACATGCATGTTGTGATGATGAGGATTCATACTTAATGACGATGATGTTCTCCCATGCTACATGATGATGCACAGTATATGATGTTGTTGTACTCCTATACACACTATGATGTGATGATGAAGATACTTTGATACTCTCCTATGCTTGATGATGTATGTGCACTATGATGCTCATTTGATCTACACGATGATGATGATGGTGCATACTCTATGATATATGCGATTGATGACGACTACGATGATGCTACTTGAAGATACACTATGGTGATACATTTCTGATGTTTAGAAAGGAATTACTTGTTCAATGAGTGTGGTGTACATGAGCAGTGCATGACAGTGAAATGACTGGTTGGTATACAGGGATGATCTTCCAATGATCATAGAGAAGAGTCTATCAACAATAGATTCATATATTGGTTAGACAGTTGAGCAATATTGGCACAGGTTCCTTTATATGCAGTTGGTCTGTCTAAATGAGTTGTATGAGTAGTTGGTTTGACTTGGGTGGACTGAGTTTGATGTGCAGTTGGATTGAGTTAGTTAATGTGGGTAGTAGATTGTTTGATAGGTTTATGAGAAATGGTTAGTAGTGATAGTTGTTGAGTAGTGTCATACAATTGTGGTGCAATGATCAATGATAGTGATTGTGTAGTGTAGTACAGGTGTTGATTAGTAGGTCTGTAGGATCAATGCGTTTGTGGTTCAGTAGTTCAGTGTCTATCTTCTTATCTGGGTGGAAAGATGGGGTAAGGAAGGGAGGTTGTAGCCTCCTTCCGGTTGTAGCTGGAGTACTAGAGAGTTGTAGCTTCCTTCAGGTTGTATCCTGTAAATAAGGGGGTTGTAGCCTCCTTCCAGTTGTAGCTAGAAAATTGAAGTCTTTGTAATAAGGGGGTTGTTTCCTCCTTCCAGATATTTCTGGAAAACTATTTTAAAAAGGATTCCATGGTTTCTCCCCTAGGACTTGGGGTTTCCATGTAAAATATGGTGTTATGTGTTTCATGATATGCTTCTTATGTGATGATGATATAATGATAATAATAATGTTGATGATGATATAATGAAAATGTGATAATTCATATTATCAAATAACTTGCTGATTGTTAAAAGTGAAAAAGTAATAGAAGTTACACACAATGATTCACCCCCCCTCTTAGTCTACCTGGTGTGTTCAACAATGTTTTATCAGAGCAGGTCCTTCACGGAATGCCTTATCAGATTGAAGGAGATATTTGACACACCATGGGGTTCTTAATGAATGGAGTACGATTGACCTGTGAGTCAAATTACTACTTGATTTGGAAAATGAGAATGAAGGCTTATCTTGAGGCAATTGGTGCATGGAAGTCAGTTGTTACTGGATATACACCTCCAAAGAAAGTGAAAAGAACAAATCAGAAGGAAGCAAAGAAAAATAATTCTATGGCTATGGAAGCCATCCTTGAAGGTATAACAGATATCCAAAAGAAGAAGATAGGGAAGTGCATCTCAGCTAAGGAACTATGGATCAGATTAAAACAACACTACTCCAATAAAGAAGAAGAAGCATAGATTATGTAATTAATGCTTGAATATCTAACAGAACTCCAAACAGAGAAAATAGGAAAGTGCAACTCAGTTGAAGAGTTTTCGTTCAAAATAAATTAGCTAAACTTAGATGAAGAACAAGAAGCAGAAGACATTCCCATGAAAAGGTCAATACAAGATCCAAGTAAGTATGAAGGTATGTCCCATGAACACTCTGTTTGTAATGCTTTAAAAGAGATACTTTTATCAGGTATGGAAAATAAGAGCTATTCTGAATTCATTGAATGCAATACTTCATGTTATGATGAAAATCCTTTCTCTCGAATAAGTGATAGAAATTTAGCAGATATTATGATAGACAATTAAATTACTAATGTCTCACAAGAAGTGAAAAATATTTGTGAAAATAACCAGGTATTGAAAGAGCAATTGGACAAAGTTGAAAAGATGTATCAAGAAGAATCTGAGAAGGCCACACAGACCATAATTAATATGAAACTCCAAGTTGAAGAAGCTACCGGAATCAAAGACGCCATATCAAAATATTTGAAAGATAAACTTGAGAAGTCACCCAATTAAATTGAAAAGCAATCAAAACAAGTTGTCAAGCTCAAAATACTGCTAGAAGATAAGGAAAAAGAGTTAATCTGAAAGCTACAAGACAAAGATAATGAGATAAATGCCTACAAGACTAAAGAAACATTGGACACAAAGTTAAGAAGAAAACACGAACTTGAAATCAAGTCCTTGAAGGCAGAGTTACAGAAGGTATGTCTGACAAAATTTGAATTTGAAAAAGACCTCTCAGAACTCAAAAAGGAGAATCATGCACTAAAAGGTCAACTGTAACAATCCCATGAAGATGATCATAATTCAAAAGGACAGATGGAAGACAATGTCCTTGATCTAAACAAACAAGTAGTTGAAGTCAAGAAAATAGAAGAAGATATAACAAGACAACTGCAAGAAAAGATAGAAATATGTCAAAAGCAAGAATCATAAAAAACTATCATACACTAGCATGTATCCTAAACCATTAAGAATGTTAATCAAGGAATATCAAAAGATGCTTTTTTCTATTGGCTAGAATTGCTCACATCCTATTGAAAATATTATTTTTTTATTGTAAAGTAGTTAAATGAGTCTACTCACCAAAAATATTTGAGCCCGAAAAAAGGAAACCAGGACAATTTTTGATAACAAATATAATTTAACTAGCCGTTTTCTGAAAGCAAGCATAGCCACCCAACCGAAATTTCCACCCATGGTGAGTTTAATGTAGGTTAAGAGTATGGAGATTTGGAATTGCATTAAATTAGCACTGATAGTAACAGTCTTCGAAGTGTAAGACATGCCAGGAATGGGTGGTGCAGTTATGATATGAGTCACCTTTAGATCTACATGGTGGAATGAAATCAATGGAGCATCCATGATTGATTGAGCATGGCAGATAGTTTCAAAAAATTTCATTTCTCATGAATTTGAATGAGTCATTTTTATAACATTGTGTTTTTTTTTGGACTACCTAGTACCCTGCAACATAACAAGACAAACATATAACATAATTCTGATTATGTAAAAACGTCTTGTGGATACCTTCAGAATACTAAATTGGCATAAGAAGCAGCATTACCTGATGAGACTTCTTTGGCGTGAAGTCTACCAACCTTGACTCATCCACACAAAATCATATTATTCTGACTTAGGTACGCCTGCATTGTACTTCATTCAGTCCCATCCTTATCTTATCGAGTAATGAAGCTGTTATCTATTTTGGGAAAGTTGTTAAGTCGTTTCTACAGTCTACTGTAGTCTCGAAGGATTTTTTTTTCATTACTGTTCAATTTGTCTTTCACTTGGTTTTTGACATTGTTGTTTAATTTGTCTTTCAATTTGTCTTTCACATGGTTTTTGACATTGTTGTTTAATTTTTCTTTCAATTTGTCTTTCACTTGGTTTTTGACACTGTATTTTGTACATCATATTCATGAATTTATAAATATTTCCACGTTCTACAACTAGTTTTTTTATTTTGGTTCAAAAAGTGCCTGATGTACGCATTTTTACAGAGCATGGGATTTTTAGTCTTAAAATGATTATATCAACAAATATGACCATGAAGATACCATGAATTTATCATAGTATCATAGTATAGGCATTAAACATATACTTATTCATAATTTGTAAGTATTTCGGTGAAACTAAAATTAATCACTAAAATCCTGATTTGTTATGTAAAAAAAAAAGTGTTAATCTACAAAAATGGGCTTAACAAAATGCACGCCACAGTCCATACATATATTATTAATTTAAAGTAATACCATGGGATTGAAGACAGATACATGTTTGAAAAAAACCTCTTTCAGTTTCCTAAAATTATGTTTCATTTTCCCGCAGTTAATTTGACAAAATAACAAATTTTATGTTTGGAACCAAGTCTTACCATGTTCATAAAAATGCTCGCCTAACCGTCACTATTGAGTATTTTTTAGTGATTTAAGTTGGAAATGGTGTGGTTTACTATTTTCCACCTTAATGTACATATAAGTTTTCAATTTGGGTTCCAAAAGTGTCTTGTAACGAGGAATATTTCACCTTCTGCAGACAGAAGCTGTTCCTCTGGTATGAATGGTTCAGATCCAGAACAAATGAGTGAATGACAAAGGATGAAGACCTTCCTTGGATGTCGTAGACACCTGGAATGATGCTTCGATAGTGAACCTGTGTACCAACAAATAGATCAAACACGCAAACACATCAAAGCTACCAAAAAATCATCTACTTATCCATGTTAGTGACTAAGGAATCTAACAACATGTACATGCGAAATCAAAACAACAGTAATGTGGGACGGAAATCAGCTTTGCATTAAGATGTATGGATAAGTTTACAAGCAATCAAGCCTTAGTGTCGACATGCATCTCCATGAGACAAACACTTCATCCCCATAAGCTCCAACTTTGCTCTCTATGCTCTCCAATGGCTTGGGCCAAGTGGTCAATCCCACATCATAACAATACCTCTATAGTTCTCCCCCTCAACCATGGACATGAGCTTGTATTTATAAGGCTCAATGGATAGGAATGGTTGAAATATTTGTGGATGAGGTGGCCTCTAAGATCCTATGATGGGGGATTTTGAGCTCAACTGACCCACAATAATAGGGATAAGGGAGGACACGAGGCTCATGATCTAGAAGCCTCGAGAAACTTCTATTTTTCCCATTTTACCTAGGGTACCATTTTTATCCTCTTATGATAGAGCGGTTTACATAAGAAACGCTTATGGATCGAAAGCCACAGGCGATGGCACCGCTTATGGTAAACAAGAATAAGGCGGTGCGAGCAAGGCACCGCTTATGGTAAACAAGAATAAGGCGGTGTGAGCAAGGCACCGCTCATGGCTCACAGGGAAAGTGCGGTGTTGAGTATTTTCATGTAGAATTGGCAAACAACATGGGTCTCCACTCCAAGTGCTGGGATTAAGGGTAAATATGTAAGTCAAAGGTCTTATCACATGGTGGTGACAGGATTTGGGTGTAATAGGATGCCCCCCAAAGCGTGAGTCTTAGAGGGATACGATAAACGAGAGCTTTGAGATAACAAGTTGTCGCTTCGAGGTGAAAATGTCAGCTCAATCAGAGCATGTCATCAAGTAGGAATCTGCAGTACATCAATATTTTTGACTCATAGACACAAGTAACCAACTCATGGCTGCAGACCAATACAAGGAAGATCCATGGGAGGAATAAACAAGCATGGCTACTAGAATACAACGTAGATCCATGTGATAGAGGACTCAAACTTGGACATAGCTACCAGACATACAACGTAAATCTATGTCATACAGATGCAAATTTGAGCATAGCCACGACCATACAAATGTGGATCCATGCTAGATATACAAAAATCCATCGCAACCTGGGGAAAAGCAATGAGCGCTTTAAACAAATACCCAGGGTCTTCGTCTTGTCTTCCACAAAGTACGATTCTATCCATGTGATTACAATGATCCGAAGTCGAACATGGTAGAAACCACTTGATTACCCACCAATGATGTGAACCGTTAACAAGTGCGAGGGAGATCACCATTGATGTCAATGATTCCCAAGGTACCCTAGTACAATCTACTAAGTGTGAATAGATGTCCTGATGTCGAACACCCAGTCGATTCTGTCGATCAAAGGTCAATGATGTGAACCTATGTCGAGAGCGAGAGAATCTGTCATTAAGGAATACAGATCTCAAGGTACTAAGTTTTTGTTTCTAAGAATATTTCCCGGATGATGAGCTGATATCGACGGGAATAGTCTCATCGAAGGAGGGCCATGATGAGTCCCACATCGACGACACGAAACTCAGAACATAGTTTTGGAATGATGTGAATCTAGTAACCATAGGACTAACTCAAAAGTACTGACACAGAGACTGTTTTGACTGCAGAGGTACACTTCTTCGACTTCCCTTTGAACATCGGGCGGCACGACCAAATACTTGGTAGCATGACTAAACGAGACAAACACATAGTGCGATAGTGGACAATGCATGCTTTTGAAAGACTCAAAGGAGTGGCATGACTCATGAAAGTGGATTGTCATGGAGATCAGCCGAATACCCAATTGAATGAAATGATATGCATACAAGTGCCATGTTCAAAGGTAACGACAAACTACTGCCATTTATTTCCAAAATGATTCCCTTCCCATTTTCCCCATCATGGTTGATGAGTGTCTCTTTTCGGTTTTACGAGTTCAAAGAGGGTAACAAACACTCGTTATAGCTCGTCTGAAGACAAGTCCAAAATCATATGTTTTACGAACCTGAGAGAGGAGGGGTTCGTTCCCAAAAACGGGTCTCTCAATGTTTAATTTAACGAGTCCAATGAAAGGAAACTTGGTATCGTTCATGTTTAGAGAGTCTGAATGACCATGGAAGAAGGCTCCAAAGGGTCCTTTTTCGTATGATTTAGTACCTAAGGCCTGGAAAAGTATAAAATCATACCTTAGAGAACTCTTCCAGTCATGATTGGCTGGAGTGTTCCTTTTTCGTAAATAGTATATCCGAACCGAAAAAGAGATAACCTATTGTCGGAGAGATGACTCTTCAAATGCTTTAACGAGCTTGAAGAAGACAAGATCACTCAACAATCTTTTCGTATTTAAGGAGCCCGAAAAGAGTTTAAAGAAGACTCCACTAGACTTTTTCATGTTTGAATCCAGAGCACGAAAAATTAATAAACTAAGCTCAAACCAAATTTCATTTTTTAACCAGAGCACAAAAAATGAAAAGTAAGCTCAACACCATTTTACTGTTCTTAACGAGCTTGAAGATCAGTTAAAAGAATGATCAGGGATTGGTTTAATTTTTACGCAATCTTGAAACCAATGGGTAAACTATGCTTGAAAAATCCCATTAACATGATATACAGAGGTTGGAATCTTGCCCCCAACATGATTACTAGCGAAGCTTACCCCTAGCATGGTTGCTAGCGGCTCGACATGCCCCCAAGCTTTGTTTCATTTGACGATTCTTTTTCCATACCTAACCTAAAAACCTGGTTACTAATGTGAAAATGTTAACCAGGGGGGTAGGAAGAATGAGAATCGGGCAGTGAAAGAAAGTTCAAGTTCTAACGCTAAAGTGAAGACTCGACTCAAGGGAAGGAGATCTGTTTTATTTTTACACAAGCTTGAAATAGAAGGTAACTATGCTTGGAACATGGTTTCATTTTTATGCAAGCTTGAAACCAAAAGGTAAACTATGCTTAAGGACACCTACTTCATTTTTTAATGAGCTTGAAATAGAAAATGAACTATGCTCAAGAATGGTTTCATTTTTATGGAAGCTTGAAACCAAAAGGTTAACTATGCTTGAGGAGATCCATTTCATTTTTTAACGAGCTTGACATAGAATGGGAACTTTGCTCATAAGGATCTGTTTCATTTTTTAACGAGCTTGACACAGAATGGGAACTATGCTCACCACATGGTTTCATTTTTATGCAAGCTTGAAACCAAAAGTTAAACTATGCTTAAGGAGTGGTTTTATTTTTTAACAAGCTTGAAACCAAAAGTAAACTATGCTCTCCTACTCCTACCCAACATGATGTCTATAGGTTGGGAGGTTTCCCCCATTACATAAAAATCTAACGGCTTAGATCCATTATGATGTCCATAGACTAGAGCCATGCCCCCCATTTTACCTATGATGGGAAGAAGCTAACTAGAAGAAGGGGAAGGACCACAAGAACATGCAACACATTCAGGGTAGTCTGATTACTAGGAGTGATGTGATGGTCAGGTGTAACAAAAGAAAGCTGATCAATGGTCACAATCTTCCCATCATGGGGAAAATGCATAACTCTAAAGAGTGTGGACACTACAACTTTCATAGCGTAAACATAATCACGTCCAAGGAGAAGATTAAAATCTAAAGGACCTTGGACCACCATAACATCAATGCAAACAATTTTCCCTCCTAATGTAATAGGAAAATAAGGAAGGGTCCCTAAAGGTGCAGTAGGTCTTCGATTAAAATCCAGTATCTGATCGGTGGCTGGAACAAGCTGAGGAGAACCTTAAGCTTGCCAAGCAGTTGAGGATAGAATACTAACAGAAGCCCCTTAGTCAACATTAGTATGAAGTATCCGCCTAGCAGTAACATTCACAACTATTTGGAAAGGAACACTCGAATGAAGACGATACTTTGTTAGGTTACTCTAGTCAAAGGAAATAACCTCACTACTCGGAGAGGGTTCCTTCGAAACAGACAAAATTTCCTCTTGTCGAGAACAATTAGAATGAAGCATAAAAACTTCAGCAGGATTCAGTTCATTTTCTACTAGAAGAGAAGAACAAGACGAAGATTTGGTCAAAGAGACTACTTCAGCCTTAACACTCTCTAATGAAAGAGCGGGATCGGGTGGAAATGACACCGACTCGACCAATTCACTCTCTGAAGGAAGAGTGGGATTAGTTATAGATGAAACTGAATTGATCACTTGGTCAACCAGTGAGGAATCGAGGGATAACTTAATATCACTTATTGGAATCACCTGTTGATGATCAGTAATATTTTCCAACCAACGTGAAGCTTCATCCATGCTTGGACAAAGAAAAGTATGATGCATAGCCTTGCATATAAAACAAGGATACAAGACTTTACCCTTACGACCTTTTACCAATGGGTCACTGGTTGAGGGGGTATCATCAACATGATGATCAGAGGTTGATGACACAGATAGTTTGGACCTTTTAGACCACTCTTCTTGTACACGGGAGAGACTGGGACACTCCTTAAGAAGGTGGTCCCCCTTGCAAAGCTTACAAGGGAACTTGGATTTTCTGAGTGTTCTCTTAGAACGAGCACCATCGGGAGTAGATGGTAGCTGCTTTTTCTCTTTCTTATCCTTCTTCTTCTTACCCTTCCCTTTCTTCTTCTTCTTATCCACGGGACTACTAACCATAAAGCTTTGTTCAAGCAAAGAAGAAGAAAGAGCTGAAGCCACAACCGACAAAGAAGGGGCAATATTAGGTTGAGGTCGATCCTCTCTCGGAGAGGAGGTGACATTTGAGACATTAGGTGTAACAAGAATTACCAGATTAAACAACCAGACCGGTAATCCTATAGTTAACGCAGGAAGATTTAGAGTGGCAATAAAGGGAGGACCAATACCTTCACTTGGAGGAAATACAAAAGGTACACCTTGGAAAGGGACCTCTTGAGTGGTAGTCCCAGATGAGGATGCCATCTCTAAACTCTCTAATAACCCCCTAACTACCATGCACAAGCAAGTAATACTCAAACTAAAAGCAACAAGCAAACATGTGAAAGGAGTGGATAAGAGTCAGGAACCTCACAGGGCAGGCCAAAAGGATAACTCATATGGTTTGAGGATTCCTAAAAGGGTCTCCCGATATACTCAAGGTACGCAGGAGTAGTGTTGTCTAATGTATAACCGTTCACAAGGGGCCTTCCTATATACAATCGAGTCCGTGAAGTATATTTCTATATACCTCAAGGGTACGTGAAAGGCCGTTCGATATACCGATGGTACGTGGAAGAACCGCGCGAGTCCCAGGATGTAATGCAGACGAGTAACGATAGCTTCTACGCTTAACGACGCCCGAACATGTCTCTAACTTATCACTCAAATTGCTAAAAGTTTTAAACTAGTACTACTGTTAATTTTATCTTGTGCGTTTAGGTGGAACCATGGAGTGAAAACTTGAATTTAAAGAAGATGCACACTGATCTATATGATAATGCAATTTTTCCTCTTCAATGAAATTCTACCTAAGAGAGGGAGAGAGATTTACTTTTCTTCCCAAAAATGCACACCCAAATGCAAATGCAATTCTATCTTTTCAAACGAAAATTGAAATATCAATGCACCCTAAACAATCTTCAAATCAAATAAGAAAGAGATCTAGATAACATCAAACATAAATAAAGCAAAAATGTTTTCTATCTTTTCATGCTTCAAAAAGATGCATAAAAACTTAATGGAAAGGTGATTTCACTAACGTTTCCAAACAAAACTAACTCTAATGCACGCAAAGTTGAAAACAAATATTTCTTCTTAATGAAAGTAAGATATAGAATTTCAAACAATCATGCATAAAACAAGAAGAAAATCATTGAACAACGCTTGCGGATAAAGCAAAAGAGAGAGAAAACTAAAACTTCTCTTTGAAACAGATAAGGAAACAAAGAACCAATCTTTCCTACCAAGCATTGAAAAAATCAGCATGCAAAAGGAAACAAGAATCACCCCAAGCAAAGAAAGACTCAAAACAACATGGATCACTCACGCATTCCAAGTCCAGAACAAACCAAAGTATACACAAGAAAATGAAATGTATATTTCCAATTCCAATGAATAATATCTACAGAAAAGAGCAAGAGGTTTCAAGAAAAGAAAAGAATGTAAAATCTAATGCAAGAAACACAAGCTGCTGACAGGCGGTTTTGAGGTAAAACCGCTCCTTGCTCACTGGATTTAGGCGGTGGCACCACTTCTTGCCAAAGGCACATATGCGGTTCCCTAAATAGATCTAAAACACATGGAGAACAAGAGATCAAGTTAGAAAAAGATCAGATCAAGGTAAAAATTAATGGATTAATAGTAAAAAAGAGCATAAAAAGTTGAAATACTTCAGATCTGAACAGATCTAAAAGTTTCAAACCAAAATTCACTGAGTCAGATAGCAGATCTGTTTGAAGAGAGTTGGAGATGGAGCCTGGATTCAGATAAGAGTTCAAGAACTGAGGAAGATCAGATCAACTGATATATGTATCTTATCCCCAGCGGAGTTGCCAGATTTGTAACCAGGAATATTTCACCTTCTACAGACATAAGTTGTTCCTCTGGTCTGAATGGTTCAGATCTATAACAAATGAGTGAACACAAAGGATGAAGACCTTCCTTGTATGTCGTAGACACCTGGAATGCTGCTTTGATAGTGAACCTGTGTACCTACAAATATATCAAACATGAAAATGCATCAAAGCTACCAGAAAATCATCTACTTATTCATGTTAGTGACTAAGGAATCTAACAACATGTACATGCAAAATCAAAACAACAGTAATGTGGGACGGAAATCAACTTTGCATTAAGATGTATGGAGAAGTTTACAACCAATCAATCCTTAGTGTCGAGATACATCTCCATGAGACAAACAATTCATCCCCATAAGCTACAATTTTGCTCTCTATGCTCGTCAATGGCTTGGGCCAAGTGGTCAATCCCACAACATAACAATACCTCTATAGTTCTCCCCCTCAACCATGGACATGAGCTTGTATTTATAAGGCTTAATGGATAGGAATGGTTGAGAGATTTGTGGATGAGGTGGCCTCTAAGATCCCATGATGGGGGATCTCAAGCTCAACTGACTCACAATGATAGGGATAAGAGAGGACACAAGGCTCATGATATAGAAGCCTCGAGAAACTTCTCTTTTTCCCATTTTACCCAGGGTACTGCTTTTCTCCTCTTATGACAGAGCGGTTTAGATAAAAAATGCTTATGGACTAAAGGCCACAGGTAGTGGCACCGCTTATGGTAAACAAGAATAAGGCGGTGCGAGCAAGGTACCACTCATGGCTCATAGGGAAAGCGCGGTGCTGAGTATTCTCATGTAGAATTGAGAAAAAACATGGGTCTCCACTCCAAGTGTTGGGATTAAGGGAAAATATGTAAGTCAAAGGTCTTATCACATGGTCGTGATAGGATTTGGGTGTAACATGTCTGCAATGTCATTTTTGTAGAGAAGGAGATTTTTAGACTTAAAATGAGTCAACAAATTTGACCATTCATATATTATGACTTTATTATAGTAAAGAGTATCATAATTTATGCATTAAATATGTACATATTCATAATTTGTAAGTATCTTGGTCAAATTCAAAATTAATCAGTAAAATCCTGAGTTGTTATGTAAGAAACAAAGTGTAAATCTGTAAAACTAGGATTACAAAAATGCACGCCATAGCATGGGCCCACAACACCAGGACAATATCCTACTTATATCATACTATATGTATTATACATGTATGAATTATCATAATCTATAAGTAGCATGGTCATAATTGAAAAGAATGTCTAAATTCACAATTTTGTTTTGTAAAAGCAGAGTGTACATCTGTAAAAATGGGCTTAGAAAATTGTCTGCCATAATGTTTATAGAGGTGATTTTAAAAACCTAATTCCATATACCTAGATCTATATATAGTATGGACAAAAACCTCCTTCACAAATTTTAAAATATGTTTATTTTGTGTACAGTAAAGTTTTGAAAATTGCAATTTTTTTGTTTTGAACTTTATTTGACTTGGTTTGTAAAATGCATGCCTAGCCCTCATTGTTTAGTATTTTTGAGTGATCTCAGTTGGATATGGTGTTTTTTATTGTTTTACAGCTTCCTATACTTATATTTTTCTAATCTTGGATAAAAACATGACGGCTGTGCTAAAACATTGCAAGGATGCCTTGTAAATGTGAAGTGCCCGCTTAGTCCACTAAAATGCAAGCATAAGTTCCATCCTTAGGTATTTTTAAGTGGCTTAAGTTGGAGAATATATGTTTCTTCTTCCCATGTTCTTACACATGTCCAAATATGTCTCATAATATTTGCATGAAGACCGGATATGTCTCATAACATTTGCATGAGGATCTTGTAGTGGACCCACAGCCTCAAGATAATATTCTATTTATATCATACTATATGTATTAAACATGTACGCATTATCATAATTTATAAGTAGCATGGTCATAATTGAAAAGAATGTCTAAATTCACAATTTTGTTTTGTAAAAGCATAGTGTAAATCTGTAAAAATGGCCTTAGAAAAATTCCCACCATAATGTTTATAGAGGTGATTTTAAAAACCTAATACCATATACTTGGAGCTATGTATACTATGGACAAAAATTTATTTCACAAATTTTAAAATATGTTTATTTTGTGTACAGTAAAGTTTTGAAAATATCAATTTTTTTGTTTTGAA
Organism: Pseudotsuga menziesii; assembly: GCA_001517045.1. NCBI lineage: Eukaryota > Viridiplantae > Streptophyta > Pinopsida > Pinales > Pinaceae > Pseudotsuga > Pseudotsuga menziesii. The sequence continues at coordinate 939,884 of LPNX011220437.1, read as the reverse complement.
CTTTATTTGACTAGGTCTATAAAATGCATGCTTAGCCCTCATTGTTTGGTATTTTTGAGTGATCTCAGTTGGATATAGTGTTTTTTATTGTTTTACACATTCCCGTACTTCTATTTTTCTAATCTTGGCTAAAAACATGACTGCTGTGCAAAAACATTGCAAGGTTGCCTTGTAAATGTGAAATGCCCGCTTAGTCCACATTTAGTCCACTAAAATGCAAGCATAAGTTCCATCCTTAGGTATTTTTAAGTGGCTTAAGTTGGAGAATATATGTTTCTTCTTCCCATGTTCTTACACATGTCTAACATGGGAAGAAGACCAGATATGTCTCATAACATTTGCATGAGGATCTTGTAGCGAGCCCACAATGTCAGGATAGTATTCTATTTATATCATACTATATGTATTATACATGTATGAATTATCATAATTTATAAGTAGAATGGTCATAATCGAAAAGAATGTCTAAATTCACAATTTTGTTTTGTAAAAGAAGAGTGTAAATCTGTAAAAATGGGCATAGAAAAATGCCCGCCATAATGTTTATAGAGGTGATTTTCAAAACCTAAAGCCATATACCTGGAGCTATATATACTATGGACAAAACTTTCTTCATAATTTTTAAAATGTGTTTATTTTGTGTACAGTAAAGTTTTGAAAATTGCAATTTTTCTGTTTTGAACTTTATTTGACTAGGTTTGTAAAATGCACGCCTAGCCCTCATTTTTTAGTATTTTTGGGTGATCTCAGTTGGATGTGGTGTTTTTATTGTTTTACACCTTCTTGTACTTCTATTTTTCTACTCTTGGCTAAAAAAATTTCTGCTGTGCAAAAACATTGCAAGGTCGCCTTGTAAATGTGAAATGCCCGTTTAGTCCACTAAAATGCAAGCATAAGTTCCATCCTTAGGTATTTTTAAGTGGCTTGAGTTGGAGAATATATGTTTCCTCCTCCCATGTTCTTACACATGTCCAAATATGTCTCATAATATTTGCATGAAGTCTAGATATGTCTCATAACATTTGCATGAGGATCTTGTAGCGGGCCCACAACCTCAAGATAGTATTCTATTTATATCATACTATATGTATTATACATATATGACATCATAATTTATAAGTAGCATGGTCATAATTGAAAAGAATGTCTAAATTCACAATTTTGTTTTGTAAAAGCAGAGTGTAAATATGTAAAAATGGGCTTAGAAAAATGCCCTCCATAATGTTTATAGAGGTGATTTTCAAAACCTAAAGCCATACACATGGAGCTATATATACTATGGACAAAAACCTTCTTCATAATTTTTAAAATATGCTTATTTTGTGTACAGTAAAGTTTTGAAAATTGCAATTTTTCTGATTTGAACTTTATTTGACTAGGTATGTAAAATGCATGCCTAGTCCTCATTTTTTAGTATTTTTGGGTGATCTCAGTTGGATATGGTGTTTTTTTATTGTTTTACACCTTCCTGTACTTCTATTTTTCTAATCTTGGCTAAAAACATTTTTGCTGTGCAAAAACATTGCAAGGCTTCCTTGTAAATGTGAAATGCTCGCTTAGTCCACTAAAATGCAATCATAAGTTCCATCGTTAGGAATTTTTACGTGGCTTAAGTTGGAGAATATATGTTTCTTCTTCCCATGTTCTTACACATGTCTAACATGGGAAGACGACCAAATATGTCTCATAATATTTGCAGGAAGACCAGATATGTCTCATAACATTTGCATGAGGATCTTGTAGCGGGCCCAAAACGTCAGGATAGTATTCTATTAACATCATACTATATGTATTATACATGTATGAATTATCATAATTTATAAGTAGAATGGTCATAATCGAAAAGAATGTCTAAATTCATAATTTTGTTTTGTAAAAGAAGAGTGTAAATATGTAAAAATGGGCATAGAAAAATGCCCGCCATAATGTTTATAGAGGTGATTTTCAAAACCTAAAGCCATATACCTGGAGCTATATATACTATGGACAAAACTTTCTTCATAATTTTTAAAATGTGTTTATTTTGTGTACAGTAAAGTTTTGAAAATTGCAATTTTTCTGTTTTGAACTTTATTTGACTAGGTTTGTAAAATGCACACCTAGCCCTCATTTTTTAGTATTTTTGGGTGATCTCAGTTGGATATGGTGTTTTTATTGTTTTACACCTTCTTGTACTTCTATTTTTCTACTCTTGGCTAAAAAAATTTCTGCTGTGCAAAAACATTGCAAGGTTGCCTTGTAAATGTGAAATGCCCGTTTAGTCCACTAAAATGCAAGCATAAGTTCCATCCTTAGGTATTTTTAAGTGGCTTGAGTTGGAGAATATATGTTTCCTCCTCCCATGTTCTTACACATGTCCAAATATGTCTCATAATATTTGCATGAAGTCTAGATATGTCTCATAACATTTGCATGAGGATCTTGTAGCGGGCCCACAACCTCAAGATAGTATTCTATTTATATCATACTATATGTATTATACATATATGACATCATAATTTATAAGTAGCATGGTCATAATTGAAAAGAATGTCTAAATTCACAATTTTGTTTTGTAAAAGCAGAGTGTAAATCTATAAAAATGGGCTTAGAAAAATGCCCACCATAATGTTTATAGAGGTGATTTTCAAAACCTAAAGCCATACACATGGAGCTATATATACTATGGACAAAAACCTTCTTCATAATTTTTAAAATATGCTTATTTTGTGTATAGTAAAGTTTTGAAAATTGCAATTTTCCTGATTTGAACTTTATTTGACTAGGTATGTAAAATGCACGCCTAGTCCTCATTTTTTAGTATTTTTGGGTGATCTCAGTTGGATATGGTGTTTTTTTATTGTTTTACACCTTCCTGTAGTTCTATTTTTCTAATCTTGGCTAAAAACATTTTTGCTGTGCAAAAACATTGCAAGGCTGCCTTGTAAATGTGAAATGCTCGCTTAGTCCACTAAAATGCAATCATAAGTTCCATCGTTAGGAATTTTTACGTGGCTTAAGTTGGAGAATATATGTTTCCTCCTCCCATGTTCTTGTACTATTCCATATTTTCTTTTTGAGCCATAAAAATAATTTTTTATACAAAAAAACTATATTTTGTATTAATGTTGATTATTTTGTTGATTTTCCAGAATAACTCATCAATGGATCATTCTAACCAATCATCTCAACAAAAAATTCCTCGAAAAAGAGGTCGACGCAAGGAAGTAGAATTGAATAATATTCCAATCCCCCCCCATGTGATATTGTCCTTCAATTCACTCCTGATGGGGTTAAAAGAGCTGCTATTTGTGCTGTCCATCAACAATGTCAAGCACTTATAGATCAAAACTCCATACCAAAAAATAATACTATGAATTTCCATAAAACAACATGCAATCATGTAACAACTGTTGAAATTAGATGTCATGTATGTAAGCAATGTGTGACAAACAACAATGTTTGTCAACAACCTAGGCAGCCTTTGACTCCAATTACAATTGAGGGAAATGGTAATGTACAAGATATAAATCTTGACCATACTATTAACTTTGATTCACATAATGTGGTCCGAAATGTCCCTCAAAGATCAACTGTTGATGATGTTGCCATTACAAATAATTTGTATCAAAGTATAGAAGGTTGTTTTGCTCAACAACCTAGGTTGCCTTTGTCTCCTGTTACAGTTGAAGGGAATGAAAGTGTAATCCTACCTAGTGGACAACAATTTGAACATGCATCCCTTGAGAAGTTGGATACAACTAAAAGTCATGAAACAATTGAAAAAAATACCTTTCATGTGTTAACTTTTCATATGCTTAGCTAATACATCAGTATTTCATTTCATTTTCATAACAAAAGCATATAAGCAGGATCACTGAAAGAAGCAATATCACAAGAACAACACAGATTTATCCTGGGAAAACCCTAAAGGGAAAAGCCCAGCAAAAGCTTCCTCAATATAGATGCCCCAAAAGATAAAAGACAAAAGATAAAAACAGCAAGGAGATCAAAGCCTGATCCTCCTCCTTCTCCAACTACTCTTCTCTCCTCCACTAATGCGCTACACAAGTGAGAGTGTGTGTATCTCAAATGAGGAGCACTGCACCTCTATTTATATTCATCTGTTCACTTGAATTAACTCATCCAACATGTAGGCTCGAGTTACACATGTAGGCCCAAGTAACCACACTGGGGTGCTAATGACCCACCTTTACAAATAGAGGGGACAACCTCATGACTCTTATTAGTTCTTCCGATTAGAAGCATCGGGGTACAAGATAATACAAGTGGTTCTCCCGGTAGGACCATCGGGGACCACAAAAGATACATATAGAATATTCTTTGAAGTTACAATATTTAAACACTCCCCCTTAACGAGAAGGGTAGTCTACAACAACATCAACAACAACAATAGTAGGAGAGGACATCATCAACATCATCAGGGTAACACATCTATAAATCATTGGAAGCTTTTCAACATCATATAGTCTTCGTCTTCAATATTTGACAACAACAACTCTTTAATCAACATCAACATCTTTTGGCCTTTTGATCAGCAACATCTTCAACACTTTGATCTTTCGATCAGCAACATCTTAACCACTTAGACCTTTCGATCAGCAACAACATCTTCAGCACTTTGACCTTTCGATCAGCAACATCTTCGACACTTTGACCTTTCGATCAGCAACATTTTCAGCAACATCTTCAACGCTTTTACCTTTCGATCAGCAGCAACATCTTCAGCACTTTGACCTTTCGATCATCACCAATATCTTCAGCATTTTGATCAGTAATATCTTCAGCACTTTGATCTTTCGATCAACAAAGACATCTTCAGCATTTTGACCTTTTGATCAGCAACATCATCACATTCTGATTAGTAACATCGTGATCAGCACCATCATCATACTTCAACTCTCGAACAAAATCATCATCATCATATTCTGATCTTTTGATCAGTATGTTGTCATCATCACATACTGATCATCATCATCGTCACACTCTGATATTTCGATCAGTACATTATCATAATCATACTCTTGATCGTTCGATCTGTAAATCATTATCATACTTTGATATTTTGATCAGTACATCATCATCATCATAAAAAAATTCATCATCATGAAAACATCAACATCATCAAAACATCATTATGATCAAAACATTCAACATCATCAAAACATCAAAATATCATCATCATCACACTCTGATCTTTCGATCAATACATCATCATCATCATAAAATCATTATCATCAAAACATCAACATCATCAAAAAATCAACATCATCATCATCAAAGCATCAACATGATCCTTCCTTTCATAATTACAGGATCAACATGTCTCTGGTACTCAGACGATCCTTCCTGTCGGAATTACGGGATTTAGGTCTATACGGAGTTACTAACGATCCTTCCTTTCGGAATTTTGGGATCAACACATTTGTGGAGCTCAGACGATCCTTCCTTTCGGAATTACGGGATCAAGTCTTTACGGAGCTACTAACGATCATTTCTTTCAGAATTACGGGATTTAGGTCTTTACGAAGTTGCTAACGATCCTTCTTTTCAGAATTACGGGATCAAGACATTTGTGGAACTTAGACAATCCTTCCTATTGGAATTACGGGATCAACACATCTGTGGAACTCAGACAATCCTTCCTGTTGGAATTACGGGATCAACACATCTGTGGAACTCAGACAATCCTTCCTGTTGGAATTACGGGATCAAGTCTTTATGGAGCTACCAACGATCCTTCCTTTCAGAATTATGGGAGCAACACAGTTGTGGAACTCAGACAATCCTTCCTATAGGAATTACGGGATCAACACACGTTCTCGAGTACCGAAGTCACCGGATCCATTCTGAACCGAAGTTCAAGGATGATACAATCCTACCACATTCACGGGGACCGAGATCTCCGGATACATTTTGAATCGAGGTTCAGGGATGATGCAATCCACCACTTTCACGGGGGCCGAGACCTCCGGATACATTTTGAACCGAAGTTCAGGGATGATGCAATCCTACCACATTCACGGGGACTGAAGCCTTCGGATACCTTTCTGAACCGAAGTTCAAGGATGATGCAATCCTGCCACATTCTCGGGGACCGAAGCCTTTGGATACCTTTCTGAACAGAAGTTCAAGGATGATGCAATCCCACTACATTCTTGAGGACCGAAGTCACCGGATCTATTCTGGACAGATGTCCTAGGATGATACAATCCCCCTTCATTCTCGATGACCGAGGTCACCGGATCACTTCTGGACAAATGTCCCAGGATGATACAATACCTCTTCATTCTTGATGATCAAGGTCACTGGATCACTTTAGGGCAAGAGCCCAGGGATGATACAATCCCACGGAAACATCACTACTCCCCCTTTCGAGGAAGGTCTTTCCGAACAACACCAAGCTTGTCTCAAAAGAGTTTAAACTTTACTTGAGACAGAGGCTTCATTAGTACATCATCATCTAAACCATCATCATCTACATCTTCAATATGTGAATACTGAACTACCACCATCTATATCTCCAGTATGTGAATACTGAGAGCATCATCATGTATATCTTAAGTATAGAAATACGGAATCACCATCATCTGCATCTATAATATGTAAATGCTGAAACATCATCTATATCTTCAGTATGGGAATACTGAAATCATCATCATCTGCATCTTATCTCGTATGTAGAAAGACCGTATTTCTATGTGCTTTGATCTATCGTGGAATACTGGGTTCTCTGTCATCTTTATACAACTTTGATTATCACACAGAATCACGGTATTGTCCAACTCTAGGTTGAATAATCTTGACATCAGCTTTTGAAGCCATATGGCTTCACAACTAGCAAAGCAAGCTGCTATATATTCTGCTTCAGCTGTGCTTAGAGCAACACTAGACTGCTTTTTGCTAAACCATGAAATCATAGCAGATCCCAGACTATAACATCCACCTGAAGTACTTTTTCTATCTGAGATACTTGCAGCCCAATCTGCATCTGTGTAGCCATACAATCTGTACTCATGGCTACCATAATAGTATGGACCAAAGTCTACAGTCCCTTTCAGATATCTCATCACATGTTTTGCAGCTACTAAGTGAACCCGTCTTGGTTGAGCAAGAAATTGACTTAAGTTGTTCACAGCAAAACAAATTTCTGGTCTGGTATTTGTTAAATACATCAATGACCCAATGATCTGTCTGTAGTGAGTCACATCCACTAATTCTAATGGGTCATCAGCTAACAACTTCAATTTAGAGTCCATGGGTGTGGCCATGGCTTTGCATTCCAACATATTGAATCTCTTCAATATCTCTACCGTATACTTTCCTTGGTTGAGAAAGATTCCTTCTGAACTTTGCCATACTTCTAGACATAGGAAATAATGCATTAACCCAAGGTCTTTCATCTCAAATTCTCTTGCTAGTTTCTTCTTGCTTTCCATAATCTGTTTCTCATTCCCTGTCAAGAATAAGTCATCCACATATAACAGCAGGATGACCGGTTCATCTTTTACAACCTTAAGATAAAGGTTAGGATCAACTTTACTCTTGGTGAAGCCCATGCTTAACAAGAAACTGTCTATCCTTTCATACCAAGCTCGAGGAGCTTTTTTCAGGCCATACAAGGCATTCTTCAACTTGCATACGTGAGTATGTCTATCTTTAACTTCAAATCCTTGTGGTTGTTCTATGTATACTTCTTCTTTGATCACACCATTCAGAAAAGCTGTTTTCACATCCATCTGGTGTAAGTCCCACTTCATCATAGATGCAAGTGCCATGATAGCTCTAATCAAAGTATACCATGCTACTGGGGAAAATGTCTCTTCATAGTCAATTCCCTCTTTTTGAGAGAAACCTCTGGCAACAAATCTTGCTTTATACTTCTCAATACTTCCGTCGGCTGCATGCTTTATTTTGTATATCCATTTGGAAGATACTATACTCTTTCCAAACATCATTCTAGTATTCTTTCGTCATAACATCTTCCATGAGTTCGTCTTGTCGGGTCATCAACATATCCTAGTCTTCTGCATTCAACCTTGAAGGTTGGAACCCACTTTACTCTTGGTAAAGTCTCGATCCATAAGGAAGCTATCCATCATGTCGTACCATGTCGAACTCATATATCTTCTATAGTCACTCCCCCTGAAGTGGAGTATCATCTTCCTTCTTCATTCTGTACAAGTGGTTCTATTCTTGATATATACTTCTAGTAGGTCTGGTCAATAGAGTATGTTATGTCATAGTATATTCTTTCAGAGGCAAATCACGAACCTTGCTTTGTACACTTGTTCTTGTAGATCCATATATACTTCCGTTTATGTCTCTAAATCATATCGTATACATCATTTCCCATGATCAACTGTTATTCTTTGATAATAACTTCTTTCATAGCATTCTTTTATTCATCTTGAGTTATCTTTCTTACCCATGGTGGTATTCATCCTTCGAGGTGGATCTACCGCTCTCTAAAGCTCTTTCTTCCGTCATGGTGTCTCTGACCCTGGGAGCTTCAGATTCATGTTTATTGGAGTGAATCTTGAATTGTCATCACTTGTTCTTCGGAATAAGTTTCATCCTTTTTTTCTTGTAGGAGGTTGTACAGGACCTTTCCTACAATTCAAATGAACCAGTTGCATGGTTAGAACTATTTCATAAAACATATGCATAACGACAAATTCTTATGCATCATGCAACTATTTAGCCAATACAACATTCATCCATATCTCACAGAAACTTTTCTAGATGCCTTCCATCTCTACCAGGACAACATTGAGATTGTGCACTAATCCAATATGTCAGCAAAGAGGTTTCCTTCTAGATAAGTAGCAATGGAGAGTTGTATAGCACCATGAGCTACTTACCCATCACATGCATATTAGTAGTATACAGTCATTAATGCAAACAATCTATCATGCATAACACACCAACTTAATATAATCAAATGTATAACAAAAAAATATCATTAAATGATAATTGAATACTTATCTTTTGTTTGTTTCGTGGGTAGACTCCTTCTTGATCCTTCTACTTCATCATATTCTTCATTCATGACATCATCATTTCTTATCAAATGATAAGATGGATAAGAGGTTCTTCAAGAATTGAGTTCTTCATATTCCTCATTGCTTGAGGGATCTTCTTTGAATGGTTAGAGATTGATCTTCAATTGCTCCCATCTTCTTCTTCTCTTCTTATGAGTCGAGCTTCTTCATCTTCTTCCCAAAGTCTGTTGAAAGTAATCACTTCCTTCTAGCACACATTCATTGAATGAATGAATTCTATGATCCTGGGAGACCATTAAAGGTGGCTATCACCACTTCTGCATTCTCCGCTTCTTCTTCTACCACTTCAAGATGTTCTGCATTCTAGATCTTCACATTCTTCAACTGTTTTCTCAGAGCCATCTTCTAATTTATGTTCTTATATTCAAATATCTTGATCAAGGAATCAAACATATGCTGTGTCTTTAGGGAAGACACTTGTGGTACAAGTTGATCCGTGATTGAATCACCAATGATCTTCTTGGCCTTGATCAAGTTATTCTTGTGTAAGGCTTTGAGTCTCATCTCCGTTTAGAACTGGAACCTCTTTACTCATGTAGGTATCTAATTCATTTTCTTCAGAGAGATCAAATACTTCCATGCTTGGAATTTACCAAGCTTATCATCAAGCTGATGTGATAGATCACTTTGAAATGAGAACCTCAAATGCAAATAGCAAAAGATTAGATCTTACCGATTTGAGGTGTCCGTCCTGCTTGCGAAGCTGCTGATTTAGGGTTTGTCAGAGAAACCCTAATTTTAAAAACTTGGAATATTTAAGATATGATTGGATAGAAATATAGAACTCTTCAAATGGATCTGTCTAATGTACTACTTTTCTGAAAACAGTGGAGGGAAGCTCTCGGAACAGGAAGTCCTAGTTTTCCAATTTCTTCTGCAGAAATGCCTGTCACTGTTTCTGTGATATATCTGACATTACTGCTCCTATGTGTCTGCAATTTCTCGCTGAGGTAACCTCACATGTAACTAATCGAAAACCATAGGTTTCATCATAATTGGTTTCACCAATTGGGATTTATGATCCTTTTTCCAAGGTTACTTTTTAAAGGACTGTTCAGAACAACGAAGTTGTATGGCCTACCACGTGTCACTGTTTCATCCTCTTGGTCTGAAATTTGTACCACAAAAAATAAAGTCCATGCCCTTTTTGGAACATCTTCAAGAATTCAATTTGGACCTCTGTATCCCAAGATATTGCAATTTTCCCCAGGTGTCCTGTTTAGGGATGAATTCTGGAAGAGGATGGAACCCTAACTTGGGAGGGATCATATCTCCCAGAATATAGCGAATACAAGGCTGAAGTTTTGACACAGTGTTCATCAGGATTTTATCTTCGGCCTCTACAATTTTCAGCTCCTGAACCTTCGCCAATATCAGGATATAGCGAATGTACCAAAACTTAGCAGTTTTAGTATTTAGGGTTTTTCTAGCTTGGGGTCAAACCAGGGTTTGACTTCCCAGAGTTTCACCCAACCAAAAATATTGAACCAGGTCTCTAAACTTCGATTTTGATGAGGATAGAAATCCTATGCCAGGCTCACTCAAAAATTCCTCTTCAGCAAGAAGCCCTAATTTCTTCCGGGGAGAGAGGGAGAGCTATTTTACCTTGTGAAAGCTGTCCTATTAAGGGTGGCTCTGATCCCATGTTAACTTTTCATATGCTTAGCTAATACATCAGTATTTCATTTCATTTTCATAACAAAAGCATATAAGCAGGATCACTGAAAGAAACAGTATCACAAGAACAACACAAATTTATCCTGGGAAAACCCTAAAGGGAAAAACCCAGCAAAAGCTTCCTCAATATAGATGCCCCAAAAGATAAAATACAAAAGATAAAACCAGCAAGGAGATCAAAGCCTGATCCTCCTCCTTCTCCAGCTACTCTTCTCTCCTCCACTAATGCGCTACACAAGTGAGAGTGTGTGTGTCTCAAATGAGGAGCACCACACCTCTATTTATATTCATCTGTTCACTTGAATTAACTCATCCGACATGTAGGCTCGAGTTAATCATGTAGGCTCGAGTTACACATGTAGGCTCAAGTAACCACACTGGAGTGATAATGACCCACCTTTACAAATAGAGGGGACAACCTCATGACTCTTATTAGTTCTTCCGATTAGAAGCATCGGGGTACAAGATAATACAAGTGGTTATCCCGGTAGGACCATTGGGGACCACAAAAGATACATATAGAATATTCTTCGAAGTTATAATATTTCAACATCATGAACAAATGGATAGAAATGTACCTACAAAAAATCAAAATTCTACAGATGCACAAGCTTCAGTAGAAATGACTGAAGGACAAATGGATAGAAATGCACCTACATAAAATCAAAATTCTGTAGATGTGCAGGCTTCAGTACAAATGCCTGAAGGACAAATGGATAGAAAAGAAACTACATAAAATCAAAATTCTACAGATGTACAAGCTTCAGTACAAATGCTTGAAGGACAAATGGATAGAAATGCAACTACAGAAAATCAAAATTCTGCAGATGTAGAAGCTTCAGTAGAAATTCCAGAAGGACAAATGGATAGAAATGCACCTAAAGAAAATCAAAATTCTGTAGATGTACAAGCTTTAGTACAAATGCCTGAAGGGTGTTCAACATATCAAACTACATATGCTGTAACTAGAAGGCCAACAGGAAACCGCTTAAGGACGTCCTTATTGAGTCTTAAGAAGCGGTCTGGATGGTTTAACCGCAGAGTAAATGAGGGGAACAAAAAATTTAAGGAAATTGGTAGATGGTTCTCTGGGAAGTCACTTGAAGATGTAGATGAGAATGACATTATTTCTGGAATTGGGTACTTCATGAGAAAAAACTGTAGTGAAGATTCTAAATTTGAGGATGTTCTTGAACACCTAGATGGAGTGCTTCATAAACTTTGATCAATTGTTACGCAAGAGATCCGTAATGATTTTATGCCTAGGAATATGACTTATGTATTTATTAAATCAAGCATGAACCATAAGGCTTTGCAATGTCTGAAGCGGATTGACCGTCATGGTGTATTGCAAGGGGTTAGTCCAACTTCAGTTTCCAAGGAGATGAAAAAGTGGAGCAAAGAAGCTGAGGATATTGATATGGGCTGGGAGAGAACTGATGGTCTCACATATGGAGTTAGAGTGAAGCAAGTAAAGTCATATGCTTCCTATATGGTTGAGTCCTATGAAAAGAGGACTGGAAGTAGAGTCATTGAAGTTTCTTTCAAACTTGGTATTGATTCTCGTGTACATTATGATCGAGGTGGCCAGGTATGTGAGATATTATTTGAGTTACTAGAAGATAGTAGCTTGATGTCTTGTGTAAGCCTTGGAAAATGGGATGGAAAGGAAGAATATAAACAGGTTTTAGAACATGCTGCTGATCTTGCAAATCAGGATAACTTAATGAATTAGATAAAAGAACTTTCAGAAGACGGGATCCTAATGCCAGACGGAAGGGCAGTGGAAGTGAATTTGTTCGAGTGCCATGATCTAGTGGGCATATGCAGTTTAGTATGCAATAATAATGTTTCTCCAGTGGGGAATAATTTTTTTCCTTGGTGCATATGCCATAAAAAATCTATACACATGGTTACAGAAAAAAATCAAAATTCAAGATGGGGATACTATTCGTAGCATTTCGAAGTTTTATGCAATGTCACCGAACTTGCTCATAGTACGTTTTACATATTTATTAAAAGTTTACTGATTTTTGATGATATCTTGCCAGGACTTTCTTAATCTTACTTTGTGTTAAAACTTTAGGAATTGAATCCTGCTTTGGAACAAAGCATTGAAGGATGGGAAGAAAAAATGGATGAGTGTATTACATATATTCAACCAGCCTTATGCAGCAGAGAATTGAATATTATCAAAAAGTATCTGATGAATAGAACAAATGATCAAAAGGTACATGTTTTCATAATTATCTCTTTACTATAAATGAAAATTATTATTATTTAACTAACTCGTACCTAGTGAAACATGTGCTGCCAACTTATTACAGCTGACTCTTGGATCAATGTCCAACCTTGTATATTGTGCTCGCCATGCTAGAATTAGAACTGTTTTGAAGATGTTTCATGAAATTCTAAAAACTGCACAAGATTACAACAAGGTTCATCCAACTAGAGCGATTGAGGAAACAATTTTTTTTCAAATTTGGGAGGTGATGGAGAAAATTGGTGTTCCATGTAAGGCCGAGGAACCATACCATCATAAAGGCCAAGAGTACAATGATCTTAACTATGGGCAATTAGATGGATCCGCATCAGACAAGATCCTCATTCTGCATGAGGGTATTTTAAAAAGTTTAATAATTATGTTAGCATATCCAATATTTTTAATGTGGGTCTTGACTAACAATAAGTGATGATTTTATGATGGCACAAAAGTGAAATTTGCTCTTATTTTTATGCAATTTTAATAGAAATTAAGTAGTGTATCATGTATAATGAAATGTTGTGCTTGTAGGTTATTGAAGGCCTACTAAATGAAGAAAAGTATAAAAAGTTGGTGAGGATGTGGAAGTGTTATAAAGAATTCCACATGGTGCGAGGGTGTGTAGGGGATGATAACTATGAATATGAGGAAAAGTACGCCAATTTATACTAAGTTCATAGTATTATGTTTTTCAGCATGGTGGTATGATCTCATTCATGATATAAAATTTGATCCACTATCATTGCAGGATTGGATTCCTTGCTAGTGAGTGGATTTGGTTGTGTTCTTGTTGTTTAGGAGATGAGATGGTTCCTTATATGCATATCCAAGGGGCCCATGCTCTTCAGATGACTAGGGCTGCTCATCCTTATACTTTGGGACGATTAAGGATTGAAGTAATGGAACGTAAGCATAGGGAAATGAAAAATTTAAACAACAACCAAGGAGGATGAAGAGGAGTTGCTAAGGAGTATAGAAACACATTTGAACATGACAAAACGTGTCTTGTAAATGAGATGCAAGCACAATTTTTCAAACTGGTTATGAGATTAGAGAGTACTTTCCAAAATTTTAAAGAAAGAATATTTTTGGCTTCCAATATTAGATGTCAACTTCATGTTGAATATGAAAAGACAAGAAGTCCACTAAATGACGAAACTGCAGCATAGTTGGCATCCTGCTTCCCTTATGTCACTTCTAACCAACTAAAACAACTATTTTAGTCATGGTTAAGACAATCTAAGAAATCATTGATTGCACCATTAACAGTAAGTATGCCCTAATTTTAAATGGTTTCTAATTCTGCTTTCATTTTATGGTGTGAGCACTCATAATCTGTTTTTAACTACTAAATACTAATATGTTCTCGTAGTTCAGTGATCATCTTCCAAGATCAAGGCCAATAAGCAAATATGGTGAAGAGGATTTTTGTGAATCACATCGCTTCGGAAGGCGTAATGCAAAAAATAATGTTCAAAGAAGAAACAACAATAAAACTCTAAGTGTTTCATCCAAGAGGAATGTGGCAATGCAAACTAATCAAACACAAGAATTGAATGGGGCAGCTGGTGTTGAAATACCTATGATGGCCACTGAAAATGACTGTAAAATCGGTGTTTCATCCTCAAGAAATGAAGTAGGGAAAATCAATGAATTACAAGAAGTGTACGAAGCAGCTGCTATTGATATGCCAATGATGGAGGCTATGACTCACAATAAAAAGGGTGTTCCATCCTCGGTAAATGGTATAGGGTAGAGTGGTGAAAAACAAGAAATTCAAGGGGCAGTAGTTGATATCCAAAAGATGGATGTTGGGAATCCTATAAAAACTGATGTCATTATAAGAAGTGTGAGACAAGCCAAAAATAAAAAAGTACTAGATGATTGAAATGCAACATTGTATGCAAAATGGTGAAAGAAACTTATGTTGCAATAAGCATTTCTAGTGATCTTGCCGTATTGAAAATTTATTCTACTGTGCTAACATTTATGTTACCAAATTTTGGAAATGTAACAAATGCTGGAAGGCATATTAAATATTTAATTTTAGTTTTTAGTAATAAAATTACAGTTTTTTTAAATTTTTTAAATTTTTTTTCTGTGTTTGCTTATATTTTGTAAATTTTTGTCTTTTTTAGGCCAGTTCTATAGGCATTACAACTTTGGGTTATTTGCTGAAATTTGGTTGCATGAGTAGTATTGTATGACATTGTTCCAGAATTGGAATTTCAGTTTCATTAGATAAAGAAACTTACATAACTACAACAATACATAGCATCAAAATTCTCATAAAAAACTTGAAAGTTCTCAATCCATCATCTCCATAATATCCCTATAATATCCACAGTTCCAAGCAAACAACTAGGATCTACCTATGTCACCAAATCTATTGACATCTCATATCCACTAATCACTATCACTCTTTTAATTTCTTACAATGTCAAATATATATTCCTACAATACACAAGTTAAGTTTTCAATTTTGATATTGTTAACTTTCTGGCCTGTTATGTACACTTATTGAAAAGTTAAATTCAAAATTACCATTCACATTAAATGCATCAAAAACATATACATTGCCGAGAAATACACACACACACACACACACACATATATAAGTTTATGTATTAAAACTTGAAATGTATTTACATACACATCATATATAAATAATGTTATTCCATAGTTCTAGGCTGCTTGGGAGGTTTAGGCCACAAGTCCTCCTTTTCTAGAGAAGATAAATTTGTACATTCTAGTCTCTTGCCTTGTCTAGAAGCTTTTGGTTCTTCAGAAGCTGCAGTAGGTGCATGTTCTAATTTTCGTTCTAATTCTTTCACTTTTGTTGCACATTTGTGCAAACTTTCTCTCAATCTATCTATATCTTGGATGTACTTCTTCATCAATTCCACATTCTTCTTATTTTTCTCTTCCTGTTCCTTTTTCCTTTTGCCGAAGATGATCATTTGCATGTGTCAACTCAAACTGAACTTGGGTCAATTTTTTCCTGAATTGCTTTGTCTCTGTCTCCAACTCTTTTTCCCTCAATTCTGTATTATGTAGAGTATACACAATTGCTACTCGTTGAAGCATGTTGTTCTTCTGTAGATTGGCAATTTGGGATTTCAGATATTCTATCTCAGACTTACATCCCAAATGTTGTGATTCTCTATCCTCTAGTATTTTCAATCTGAGCTCTTTAATCTCGTCATCCCTATTAGCTAGCTTATTTGTCAATGTTTCTTTTATGGTTAACCACGCAGAGAGATAAGCTCCAACATTCATTGTTGCACTAGCATCCATCAAGTAATTCTCTCGAATTCTTAAGAACGAACGATAGCTTTGTAACCCCTTTTTGACTTTTGCATGATCTTGTATTGCATTAAAATCTACGTCCAGTGTCTTCTCTCTGTTTCTCAGGGAACTCTCATACCTTATTAAAGCCTATTGGTGTGCTGGCATATCATAAATTTCACCAGAAATCAGATGCCTACTCTGTCCCTTACCAATTTCAGATTCTTTTAACTTTTCAACTCCTCTAGTCTGTAGTTCTGTAGTAATCTTTTCAAGTTTAACTATTTTTCCTTTCAACTCTTCATCTCTCTTAGCAATTATGTTTTTCATGTTTTCCTCTTTTTTTTATATTCATTTATCTCAAGTTGGTGTTTATTGTAGTCTTCAGCAAGGCTGTTTTGAAAGTCAACCTTCATTATTTCATTTATTCTGTTTAACTTATTGACTTCAGCGGTAAGTATTGCTTCCTGGCCGATAATCGTCCTTAGAAGGGGAATGTCCAAAACCTCTAGTCGATGTTTCAACTCACCTTCCAGTCTCTTTATAGTTTCTTCATCTTTCTTCCGAACAACCATATATTCTTCTTTGCATTTCTCATTTTCCTTTCTAAATTCATCCTGAATTTTCTCTAATTCCTTATTTAAAGACTGAAGAACAGAGTCCTTCCCTGCTATTGTCCTTCTCAAACTATCCATAGTATTCACAAGGGATTCTTGTAATCTTGCAATTTCCTATAAACAGGGAAAATTTTTAGGAGGCTTCAAAAAATGGAATTTGACAACTTTTTTTTTTTGGAAAAAAACATTGAAAAATGCCTCCTACCTTAAAGAGGTCCAACATTTGCAAATTTTTAATAGAAGATTCCATAGTATCCACATGTTCTGTTTCTAACCTTGCAATTACATGTAAATAGTGAAAATTTTAATGAGGCTTCAAAAAAAGGAATTTGGCAAATGTTTCTTTTTGAAAAATAGCGCCTACCTTTAAGTAGTCCTGAATTTGCGTCTGCTTAATCCCACAGAGTTTTACGCTCTGTACTGCGGTAAGATACCAATAGGAAAAGTTTTTTTATGAAATTCAGCTTTTTCTTCGAAATGCAACATTTCATTGAACAGTAGCTTAAAAACAGTTTTACCATCAAACAAATATTTTGGAGTGGAAGTTTTCTCAACTCCCAACTGTGGAGGTGTATATATAACAAGTGGCATTTCTACACGAGCATAATATCATCATCACTATCCTCCTCTTGTTCATTAAAATCAACATCATGCATCTTGTTTACATTTATTTCTCCGCCTTCATGTAATCCAGCCATAATTGAGACAGCATTAAATTCTTCAGGGTCACTTCCCATACCTTCCATACAGTACTCAAAAGGATCTTCATGGACTTGTACATTGTCCTTTGGAGATTGTTGAGGAACTTCCTGGTTAATTTTGTCAAGTTTCGGCCTCTTAATGTATGTATTTTTAAATCTGCTTCCTTCTACAATCCTGGGTCGATATAAGTCAATAATTTTTTGTAGTGTACCAGGGTAACTGAACTTCACTCTCTTCATTTCGCTCTCCTGCAGTGCAAAATGCAATTTTTTTTCCAATAGATGAGGGACATCTATGGCTAGGTCTTCAACCCAATGAATCACCAACTTCATACAATCACCTGAAATATCTTGCTTGTGGTGATTCATAATTATCCTAAGTACAATATGAATTAAGGTTTTGTACAGTCCTAGTGGAACATCTTGCATCTTTAAACCTTTCTGGGAAACCTTAACCATTTTCGACATATTTTGTTTGCCATCTCACCATTTTCTACTTTGAGGGTTTTCTTGGTGGTCAACATTACTCCCACCCTGCGTGGAATTTTCGTTGCACCTGACAACAAATCAGGGTCCATACAAACCCTCCTCCCAAAAATAATCAATTCCTTGGAGTCATCATCATAACTAGAAATGACATTATCTATCTCTTCATTGTTGAAATTGAACTGAATGAAAAGAAAAAAGATGCACTCCTGCTCTGACCAGGACATTTAGCATACCTTCTGGCCAGTTAGTTCTGTCACTCCATGTCTCAGCGCTCTCTTCGAATTTTCTGACAGTGAACCTCTCAGCAACTTCAGAACCTCCTTTTTCAGTTGATGGTATGGAAGATGAAGCTGTTGTTTCCATTTTGCAAGATGATGGCACGCTCAGAAAGGAAGAAGGGGATGCATGCACAGAATACCAGCACGCTGACTTTTCCAAACTAAAATAAAAATTACAAATGTGTTCTAACGTTTCCAAACTATAATAAAAGTTATAAATGTGTTCTGACTTTTGCAAACTATAATAAAAATTACAAATGTGTTCTCACTTTTCCAAACTATCATAAAAATTACAAATGTGTTTCAAGTCAACTATACACAACTTACATTTTCAATTTCAATATAGTTTACTTTCTAGCATGTTAAGTATACTTATTGAAAATAAGAAAGTAACAGTAAATAATAGAGTAAAAAATCGGCATTCTAACTATTCTGGAAAAAATAGAGTAATGGAGTGAGTAATATAATAATAGAGTAATATTCTTCTATACATGTTTTGATGTACTCTCAAATCAAACCCTCCTATTAAATGTTTATAGTAAATGGTTTAGGAAATTGGATGGCTAGATATATTGAGAAGACTATCCTTGTGTTAATTTTATACTCACAACCTAGTATGCTCACATGCGAGCTATGAAATGTGCATTTTTAACCTTTTTTGTCTGTTATGGACACGTGGTGTAAAATGCAATCCATAAGCATAGAAATTCATAGCAGTTAAATTGAACATGAATGACTAAAATTCCAAGTATCTTGGACAAATTAAAAAAAATGACTGAATTTTAAGTTTCGTAAAAAATAGTGTGCAAATATTCAAATATGGGCTTAGGAAAATGCACGCCACAGTTCGTACAATTGTCATAAGTTGAAACTAACACCACGGGGTTGAAGATAGATATATTTTTGACAAAAGCCTCTTTCCGTTTTTTAAACTTATGTTACATTTGTCCAGAGTTAAATTCACAAAATGACAACTTTTGTGTTTTCAACCCAGTTTTACCCTGATCGGAAAAATGCCCGCCCAACCCTAAGTATTGGGTATTTTTGAGTGATTTTAGTTGGAAATGGTATGTTTTACTATTTTCCACATTATTATACATTTATTTTTTCAATTTGGGTTCAGAAAGTGCATGTTGTGCAAAAACACTATATGGCTGTCTTGTATGTATGAAATATCCACCTACATTAATAAAAATGCAAGCCAAACCCTCCTATTAAATGTTTATAGTACATGGTTTTGGAAATTTGATGACTAGATATATTGAGAAGACTATCCTTGCGTTAATTTTATATAACCTAACCTAGTATGCTCACAGTTGACCTATGAAAGGTGCAATTTTAACCTTTTTTTACTATTATGAACACTTGGTGTAAAATGCAAGCCATAAGCATAAAAATGCAAGCTAGGAATGTATAGCAGTTAAATTGAACATGAATGACTAAAATTCCAAGTATCTTGGCCAAATTAAACAAAAAATGATTGAAATTCTAAGTTTCGTAAAAAACAATGTGTAAATATTCAAAAATGGGCTTAAGAAAATGCATGCCACAGTTTGTACAATTGTCATAAGTTGAAACTAACACTATGGGGTTGAAGATAGATATATTTTTGACAAAATAATCTTTCAGTTTTTTAAACTTATGTTTCATTTGTCTAGAGTTAAATTGACAAAATCACAAATTTTGCGTTTTCAACCCAGTTTTACCCATATCACGAAAATGCAGGCCTAAGTATTGGGTATTTTTGAGTGATTTTAGTTGGAAATGGTATGTTTTACTATTTTACACATTATTATACATTTATTTTTTCAATTTGGCTTCAGAAAGTTCCTGTTGTGCAAAAACACTACATGGATGTCTTGTATTTATGAAATATCCACCTACATTACTAAAAATGCAAGCCAAACCCTCCTATTAATTTTTTATAGTAAATGGTTTTGGAAATTGGATGGCTAGATATATTGAGAAGACTATCCTTGTGTTAATTTTATATAACCTAACCTCGTATGCTCACAGTCGACCTATGAAAGGTGCAATTTTAACCCTTTTTTTACTGTTATGGACACTTGGTGTAAAATGCAAGCCATAAGCATAAAAATGAAAGATAGGAATGCATAGCAGTCAAATTGAACATGAATGACTAAAATTGGAAGTATGTTGGACAAATTCAAAATTAATGACTGAAATTCTAAGTTGTTACGTAAAAAACAGTGTGTAAATATTCAAAACCGGGCTTAAGAAAATGCACGCCACAATCCGTACAATTGTCATAAGTTGAAAATAACACCATGGGGTTGAAGATAAATATATTTTTTGATAAAATCATCTTTCAGTTTTTTAAAATTATGTTTCATTTTCCAGAGTTAAATTGACAAAATGACAACTTTTGTGTTTTCAACCCCGTTTTACCCAAATAAGAAAAATGCCTGCCCAACCCTAAGTATTGGGTATTTTTGAGTGATTTTAGTTGGAAATGGTATATTTTACTATTTTCCACATTATTATACATTTAATTTTTCAATTTGGATTCAGAAAGTGCCTGTTGTGCAAAAACACTACATGACTGTCTTGTATTTATGAAATATCCACCTACATTAATAAAAATGCAAGCCAAACCCTCCTATGAAATGTTTATAGTAAATGGTTTTAGAAATTGGATGGTTAGATATATTGAGAAGACTATCCTTGTGTTAATTTTATAAAACCTAACCTCGTATGCTCGCAGTTGACCTATGAAAGGTGCAATTTTAACCTTCTTTGACTGTTATGGACACTTGGTGTAAAATTCAAGCCATAAGCATAGAAATGCAAGCTAGGAATGCATAGAAGTTAAATTTAACATGAATGACTAAAATTTCAAGTATCTTGGACAAATTCAAAAAATATGACTGAAATTCTAAGTTGTTACGTAAAAAACAGTGTGTAAATATTCAAAAATGGGCTTAGGAAAATGCACGCCACAATCCGTACAATTTTCATCGGTTGAAACTAAAACCATGGGGTTGAAGATAGATATATTTTTGACAAAATCCTCTTTCATTTTTTTAAAATTATGTTTCATTTGTCCAGAGTTAAATTGACGAAATGACAACTTTTGTGTTTTCAACCCAGTTTTACCCAAATGAGAAAAATGCCCACCCAACCCTAAGTATTTGGTATTTTTGAGTGGTTTTAGTTGGAAATGGTATGGTTTACTATTTTCCACATTATTATACATTTATTTTTTCAATTTGGGTTCAGAAAGTGTTTGTTGTGCTACATGGCTGTCTTGTATCTATGAAATATCCACCTACATTAATAAAAATGCAAGCCAAACCCTCCTATTAAATGTTTATAGTAAATGGTTTTGGTAATTTGATGGATAGATATATTGAGAAGACTATCCTTGTGTTATTTTTTTATAACCTAACCTCATATGCTCACAGTCGACCTATGAAAGGTGCAATTTTAACCCTTTTTTTATTGTTATGGACACTTGGTGTAAAATGCAAGCCATAAGCATAAAAATGCAAGCTAGGAATGCATAGCAGTTAAATTGAACATGAATTACTAAAATTACAGGTATCTTGCCAAATTTAAAAAAATGACTGAAATTCTAAGTTTCGTAAAAAAAGTGTGTAAATATTTAAAAATGCGCTTAGGAAAATGCATGCCACAGTCCGTACAATTGTCATAAGTTTAAACTAACACCATGGGGTTGAAGATAGATATATTTTTGACAAAAGCCTCTTTCGGTTTTTTAAATTTATGTTAAATTTGTCGAGAGTTAAATTGACAAAATGACAACTTTTGTGTTTTCAACCCAGTTTTACCAGATCAGAAAAATGCCAGCCCAGCCCTAAGTATTGGGTATTTTTTAGTGATTTTAGTTGGAAATGGTATGTTTCACTATTTTCCACATTATTATACATTTAGTTTTTCAATTTGGGTTCAGAAAGTGTCTATTGTGCAAAAACACTACATGGTTGTCTTGTATTTATGAAATATCCACCTACATTAATAAAAATGAAAGCCAAACCCTCCTATTAAATTTTTATAGTAAATGGTTTTGGAAATTGGATGGCTAGATATATTGAGAAGACTATCCTTGTGTTAATTTTATATAACCTAACCTTGTATGCTCACAATCGACCTATGAAAGGTGCAATTTTAACCTTTTTTGAATGTTATGAACACTTGGTGTAAAATGCAAGCCATAAGCATAAAAATGCAAGCTAGGAATGCATAGAAGTTAAATTGAACATGAAAGACTAAAATTCCAAGTATCTTAGCCAAATTTAAAAAAATGACTGAAATTCTAAGTTTCGTAAAAAATAGTGTGTAAATATTCAAAAATGGGCTTAGGAAAATGCATGCCACAGTCCATACAATTGTCATAAGTTGAAACTAACACCATGGGGTTGAAGATACATACCCTAATTATTGGGTTTTTTTGAGTGATTTTAGTTGAAAATGGTATGTTTTACTATTTTCCACATTAATATACATTTATTTTTTCAATTTGGGTTGCCTGTTGTCCCAAAACACTACATGGTTGTCTTGTATTTATGAAATACCACCTACATTAATAAAAAAGCAAGCCAAACCCTCCTATTAAATGTTTATAGTAAATGTTTTTGGAAATTGGATGGCTAGATATATTGAGAAGACTATTGTTGTGTTAATTTTTAATATACTAACCTCGTATGATCACAATCGACCTATGAAATGTGCATTTTAACCTTTTTTTACTGTTATGGACACTTGGTGTAAAATGCAAGCCATAAGCATAAAAATCGAATCTAGGAATGCATAGCAGTCAAATTGAACATGAATGACTAAAATTGCACACCACAGTCCGTACAATTACCATAAGTTGAAAATAACACCATGGGGTTGAAGATAGATATATTTTTGACAAAAGCGTCTTTCTGTTTTTTAAAATTATGTTTCATTTGTCCAGAGTTAAATTGACAAAATGACAACTTTTGTGTTTTCAACCCATTTTTACCCAGATCAATAAAATGCCCGCCCAACCCTAAGTATTGGGTATTTTTGAGTGATTTTAGTTGGAAATGGTATGTTTTACTATTTTACACATTATTATACATTTATTTTTTCAATTTGGCTTCAGAAAGTTCCTGTTGTGCAAAAACACTACATGGATGTCTTGTATTTATGAAATATTTTCCTACATTAATAAAAATGCAAGCCAAACCTTCCTATTAAATGTTTATAGTAAACGGTTTTGGAAATTGGATGGCTAGATATATTGAGAAGACTATCCTTGTGTTAATTTTATATAACCTAACCTCATATGCTCACAGTCGACCTATGAAAGGTGCAATTTTAACCTTTTTTTACTGTTATGGACATTTGGTGTAAAATGCAAGCCATAAGCATAAAAATGCAAGCTAGGATTGTATAGCAGTTAAATTGCACATGAATGAATAAAATTCCAAGTATCTTGGACAAATTAAAAAAAATGACTGAAATTCTAAGTTGTTATGTAAAAAACAGTGTGTAAATATTAAAACATGGGCTTAGGAAAATGCACGCCACAATCCGTATAATTGTCATCAGTTGAAACTAAAACCATGGAGTTGAAGATATATATATTTTTGACAAAATCCTCTTTCATTTTTTTAAAATTATGTTTCATTTGTGCAGAGTTAAATTGACAAAATGACAACTTTTGTGTTTTCAACCTAGTTTTACCCAGATCGGAAAAATGCCCTCCCAGCCCTAAGTATTGGGTATTTTTGAGTGATTTTAGTTGGAAATGGTATGTTTTACTATTTTACACATTATTATACATTTATTTTTTCAATTTGGGTTCAGAAAGTGTGTGTTGTGCAAATACACTACATGGTTGTCTTGTATTTATGAAATATCCACCTACATTAATAAAAATGCAAGCCAAACCCTCCTATTAAATGTTCATAGTAAATGGTTTTGGAAATTGTATGGCTAGATATATTGAGAATACTATATTTGTGTTAATTTTATATAACCTAACCTCATATGCTCACAGTCGACCTATGAAGGGTGCAATTTTAACCCTTTTTTGACTGTTATGGACACTTGGTGTAAAATGCAAGCCATAAGCATAAAAATGCAAGCTAGGAATGCATAGCAGTCAAATTGAACATGAATGACTAAAATTGCAAGTATCTTGGACAATTTTTTTTAAAATGACTGAAATTCTAAGTTGTTACGTAAAAAACAATGTGTAAATATTAGAAAATGGGCTTAGGAAAATGCACTCCACAATCCATACAATTGTCATCAGTTGAAACTAACACCATGGGGTTGAATATATATATATATTTGACGAAAGCCTCATTCAGTTTTTTAAAATTAAGTTTCATTTGTCGAGAGTTAAATTGATAAAATGACAACTTTTGTGTTTTCAACCTAGTTTTACCGAGATCAAAGAAATTCCCACCCAACCCTAAGTATTGGGTATTTTTGAGTGATTTTAGTTGGAAATGGTATGTTTTACTATTTTCCACATTATTATACATTTATTTTTTCAATTTGGGTTCAAAAAGTGCCTGTTGTGCAAAAACACTACATGGTTGTCTTGTATTTATGAAATATCCACCTACATTAATAAAAATGCAAGCCAAACCCTCCTATTAAATGTTTATAGTAAATGGTTTTGGAAATTGGATGGCTAGATATATTGAGAAGACTATCCTTGTGTTAATTTTATATAACCTAACCTTGTATGCTCACAGTCGACCTATGAAAGGTGCAATTTTAACATTTTTTTACTATTATGGACACTTGGTGTAAAATGCAAGCCAAACATAAAAATGCAAGCTAGGAATGCATAGTAGTTAAATTGAACATGAATGACTAAAATTGCAAGTATCTTGGACAAATTCAAAATTAATGACTGAAATTCTAAATTGTTATGTAAAAAATAGTGTGTAAATATTAAAAAATGGGCTTAGAAACATGCATGCCACAGTGCATACAATTGTCATAAGTTGAAAATAACACCATGGGGTTGAAGATAGATATATTTTTGATAAAAGCCTCTTTCAATTTTTAAAAATTATGTTTCATTTCTCGAGAGTTAAATTGACAAAATGACAACTTTTGTGTTTTCAAATCAGCTTTACCCTTATCAGAGAAATGGCCTCCCAACCCTAAGTATTGGGTATTTTTGATTGATTTTAGTTGGAATGGTATGTATTACTATTTTCCACATTATTATACATTTATTTTTTCAATTTGGGTTCAGAAAGTGCCTTTTGTGCAAAAACACTACATGGCTATCTTGTATTTATGAAATATCCACCTACATTAATAAAAATGCAAGCCAAACCCTCCTATTAAATGTTTATAGTAAATGGTTTTGAAAATTGGATGGCTAGATATATTGAGAAGACTATTCTTGTGTTAATTTTATATAACCTAACCTAAAAATTTCAAATTACAAAGTTCAAACATTTCACCATAGATATTACACCACAGATCTCTCATATAGAATTCACCATATTATAGGTATAATGTTTACATCTCCAAATGGGTTGCACCAGTCCTAATCCCCAATCCATAACAATGATTGACAGGATCCCATTGGTGTGAATCCCATGAAAAGTGCACCTGCACATGAGGCTGTAGGCTATTAAACAAATACCGAAATCTAAATGTTGGTCCCACTCTCCATTTTCCAACAGGTTGAATATCATTGCTTGAGGAGCCTGAAGATAACTGCTATCTATCAGGAAAGGTTGACCATGTATAGCAAACAACCTCCTTGAGATTCGCATAGCCTTCTATGGTGAACTCTAGTGAATTGTTTTTCTTCACAATCCCAGGAGGTACGACATGCATTGCAATAAGCTCAAAAGTAACCATGAAACTTCCATCTGAACAAGGAATTTCTACAAAAGATTCACTACGTATCATGTTACGAGACCTTATGTGGTTGAAAACTTTGTAGGAAAGAAGATGGATATTGTGACGATGGATTCGATGTGGCTGCAATACTCCAATACATGATGGTAATGCATTGTGAGTTCCATATTCTGTAGAGGCAGCTAATCTGGAAGTCACAACTTCATCATCACCCTCTGTTGCAAGAATTTGGAAAGTGGCGTGCTTATCATCTTTCATAGCAATAAAACAAAACAAAAAGATTCTCCCTTTCGAGTGCTCTTGCCCCACCTTTTGATAGATCTCACAGTAAAGAAAAAATCAACAATGCCTGCAATAAAAATAAAAATAACATTAGTGTTGTGCCCCTACCCAACAACTTGATAAAAAATAAAAATTTTATCAAACAAAATGAAATTTTGTTTGATGAAATATTTGAAGTCCTCATTTCAAAATTGTAGAATCTGGAGCTACTGAAACGATGAAATTCCGTGAGCTACTGAAATGGTGAAATTCAAATTGTTTTTTTTTTAACCTTGTCAACTATTGCTCATTGACAAAATTACTATGTTAAATCATTATTTTGAATGCATTTGCATGCTTTTCAATATAGTCTCACCATAAGCCTTGTTTGAGCATTCAGTAATTGGTATGTTTATTTATGTTTTTGCAAATTGGACAAGGTCCTAGAACATCAAAGACTAAATATTTTTATGTAGGGGTGCCTTATCCTAATTTCATCCTTTAAACTTTGAATCATGCTTGATCTTACCATAAGTGTTTAATTTTGATCTTTATAATATGCTCCATATCGTGACTTATATTCTTGCATGTAAGGTTTGGGATTGGTTTGATGGTTTTCAAAATTTCGTATGATCGCTATTTTCGAAGAGTGAAGTCATTATAGGGTAAGGTCGACGTTAACGTCCAAAGTTCAACCCTTATGGTTGGTTTGATCTGTGTCATCATCTCCACATCCGATTTGCTGGATCGAGGGTTGATATGGTATCATTACACTCGTACATAACTCTGTAAATAACATTCAATTGCAAGTACGTGCTCAGTGTCGTGGCTCTCTTCTCGTTGAACACCTGTATCTGATGCGAGGAGTGGTTTTATGTTGATTAGACCGGATAAATTATGGCAAAGTGAGTTTAATCTGGAGTCTTCGCCGTCACTTTCTATTACTTGATTTCTGCTCTGCGTGATCATTCTCCCTCCCCCATGCCGAGTTTACAGGGTCCTTGTCTGGGTTTGCTCATGTCGCACTTCGTTTATCACATAGTCGGGTCACATTGCTTGTGTTTTCTGCTTGGTTTTCATCCCGAATGCTCGCTTTCCAGCATTCTGTCTTATTGTGAATTGTGGTGTCTCCTCTGTGTGCAATTTCGTGCATTTGCGCTCGTAGAAATGGCCCCGGTTGTTAGGGTCAAGCCCAATAACACGAAGCTCCTTGATGAAAATCCTGAGCTCCTAGCTAAGGTAGAAGCAGTGGGTTGGCTGCCATTTATCCACAAGTTTGCAGACTCAAACCCTGAGGTGACTAGGTTATTCGCTCTGTCGCTGGTTGATGCTAGGGTTGAGGTGGCCGACCTCCATTTTAGAGTTGATGAGCGCTCAGTTGCGTTAGCTACGGGTTTGCCGTTGACAAGTGAATGTAGGTTCAAATACAAGCAGATGAAGGTTACCGAATGGAGACACATGTTGAAGAATCCTTTCCAGGTTGTGTCCTTTAGAGCCGGTGTGTCACGAAAATATTTCAAGAAAGAATGGTGACTGATTCTAGATGTTATTCACAGGTATGTGACCTGCGAGGGTCGTCTATCCTCTGCTTATGTCTATCAACTCAGGTTGATGACTGTTTTTCTTGGCTTGCCTGTTAATTTACCCTATTATTTAGTTCAGAGCATGACCAAGATGTCTTCGGCCATTAAGAAGGGGCCGAAGAACATCGGCCGTAGTCGTTTTCATCATGGCCTAGTTAGGATGTTGGTAGAAATAGAGTTGTCTAAGCGAAATCAAACATGGGATGATTTTCTTGAACAGAATGGTTTCATGGCATTCTGTCATTGTCAATTCGATTGTGCAGAAGAGTGTGTAAGGCACCAACAGCCTTGTCAAGTTCCGTCTCCACCTATACATGAGCCTATGCCAAACCTTGATGAGTGTGTAAGCCCCAGCATCTGTGATGATCTTGCTCCCCCTCCTGTTCGAATCCCTGTTACTCCTACGTGTTCCAAGCGAAGGAGGAAATCTCTGAACCTATCATCGGTGACGCCGAACCGTAGTGACCTGTAAACAAGTGAGCAAGAAGTCGAATGATGGGGTTACTGGTAGGTTTACGAAGAGTATGGTGGCCAAGGTTAATGTTGTTAAGTCCCCCGTGAGTAATAAAAAAGGCATTGAAACAGCCGTGTTAGATGATGAGGAAAGTAGACCTGTCTCACATGATGATATTGATGTTGATCACGAGCCGATTATTCACCATGCAAAGAATAGTCCTCATGTCTCTGATAAGGATCCACCAATTATCCCTGGGGTTGATTCTCCAATTGAGGGTAAGTCTGTTGAGGTAAATTTACCTGGTTCTTATCGAATTGATGAAGCCGTTCACCCAGTCTTTGTTAACTATTTACTGGATAAGATACGCCGGATGAAGGAAGAATTAGCGGAGATGGTAGCATGTAGTGATGCTATGAAAGCTGAGAATGTAAGTTTGAAGGAAAAATCCATTTCAGTTGATAAACGTATGTTGCATCTTAAGAAGCACAAGAACAAGCTCATTCGAAGGGTGTTGAAACTGCAACATGAGAATCAGAAAAATGAGGAAAAGGTTCGTGAGCTGAATGCTCGGGTTACTTTGATGCAGTTTAAAGGTCATTCGCAGAATCCGACGTCTGGTGTGAATATACAGGTGTTTAATGCTCCTGTTAAATCATAGTATTTTGGGCATACTCACTATGTACATATGTTTAGAAAGTATTTTAGGTTTGAAGTTTGTAATTAAAAGCAGCAAGTGATAGTGAAGTTATTTTGTTCCAGGTATTGTTTTGAATTGATTGATAGATTATTTAATTTAGTTTACTTACTCTCGCGTTTGTGTTAATTTGTTTTTTACTGTGTAGTGCTGCAGATGATTTGGTTGATGCGCTTTTTCCTGGATTTTGGCGATCGCTCAGAGAATGATGAACGGATCAGTTCAACTCATTTTCAATGGTGGATGCGCTGTTTCCCAGGTGTCACTAGTTCATTAGTGTCTTCGCCATTTTGTGATTTTGCACTATAGGTTGAATCTGTCCAATTTCAAGATATTGTATCGTATATGGGAAATGACAATTTCATTTGTCATTTTTCTGTTGTAAACGAAATTGGTTAAGATTATGATGATGTAGTTTCTGGTTTTATAGAACTATCTCTTTTGAGATTGAATGTATTTAAGGAGACATGTTTTACTGTAATGAGGTGATCGATGGTTGGGAAAAGGGGCAGACAAGATCACTTTAATCATTTCCTGTGGCTAAAGACAATTTCTTGTTAGCAGTTGCAACACTTTTTGACTGGTGATATTTATGAATATATTTGCAGTATTTATACTTTGGAAATGTATTTATAATATCGTTTGATCTTGTTATTTCTTTTTGCATTCTTTATGTTTCGTTATATTTCTTTAAAGAAATGTGCAGATGCATCATGTTTTAACTGTCGATTTATTCTGGTTTCATTTGCAAATTTATATCATGTAATAAATCTGATGCAGTCATCATAATGTATGTGATATAGTTGTTCACTGTGTTGTCTTGTTTAAATTTCAGAATTTCTTCTGATGTGTTCAGGATTTGTCTGCACAGTAGCATTATTTGCAAATTGATTTCAGGGTTAATATTTCCATGCTCCTGATCAGGATAGGATAGTTAGGATATATAAGCGGTATTTTTATTCATTTATTTTACAAAAAAAATATTGAATCAGACTTTATATTTATACTATGCCAAGTTATTTTTCAATCTGGTTATGAATGTACAGGTGTATATAGTGTAATTCATGTAATTGATTGAGTTTGTTAATATATTATTAACTATTTATTTTTGTATTCATAGATTACTTGGTTAATTAGATTAATTTCCAGTTATCAGTCGTGTAATATATAAATTAACTAAGTAACAGTTTGCTTTGTATATTCATGGGTGTACTATAAATTTAGTGAATAAACAGTAGCTTCATTTTTCCTTCGTGTTTCCTCCTGTAGCTGGGAGTAATCTAAGGGAAGGTAACGGGGCCTTAATCCCGTCAGAGATAGCTACCTAACGACTGAGAGCATCTTTGAAAACTTTTGGATCGGGTTGTCTCTTAGTTGACTATTGTACCAATCCGGCCCGTCAACAATGGCGCTAGAAGGAGGTCCAGCTTAAGCACATGGCTGATGAAAACAATCCTGTTCACAAAATTAATCAGCCCTCCACCCCTCAAATACAGTCATCATCTCAACTGCAAACATTCCAGTCATCACAATTAGATGAGACCCCGTTGAACGATACTGTTCGAAATCTCATTCATCAGTTCAATACTAGCGGTGCCCATCCACCTGAAGAACTTGACCAGTTTGAACAGGCCATGAATGAATCCCGTAGGATTTTAACGAGAGCCTTTTTAAATATTACTAGAATCCCACCCACCGAAATTCCTCTTCCACAGATCAGACGTCCGCGCACTCAACATACTAAGTCTGCACCTGAAGAACATGATCAACCTTTAGGTGTCCTCCCTGACCATCAACTACAACAGTCTGCAATAGGCACCAATCAACCTTCATCTTCTTCAGGACCACCTGCTACAGGAGGGTTTGGTCAACCACCATCACCGCCACATTCACCTCCTCACATTTTTCAAACACCACCTTCACCACCTCCATCACCAAGGAACATGGCAGGTTTAAACCCGAACCCCAATGCCAATTTTCCATGGTTAGCTCAGGATGCGGTTGCTGTTGCAGGTGGTCAACATCCTTTGCCAAAGCATCCTGAGAAATTGTTGCCCAAGTTCAACCCCGAGCTGAAAGAGCCCGTAGAAGATCATGTTAAAAAATTCATGCTAGCAGTTCGACTTTTGGATGTTGAACACGAAGACGTAGTTTGTCGGCTTTTCCCTTACACGTTTGAGGGCAAAGCCTCGACTTGGTATTTTTCACTTACCGCTGGTTCTATTACCAATTGGAATGAATTCGAGTTGGCTTTCATGAATAAGTTCGGAGACGATAAGACTCCAGCTGTGTTCGTCTTAGAATTGTCTCGGATCCGTATGGAAACTAAAGAGAAGGTTAAAGATTTTAACCAGCGTTTCTTGACTCTAAGAAACATAATTCCTGCCACCTCAAGGCCTGCTGTAGATGTCACTATTGAATTCTATACTTCAGCCTTGCCCATGTCAATGGCCATGTTTGTCAGGAGAGCGGCCAAACCCACTCTCACTGAAACCTTTGATGAAGCCATTAAGGTCGAGAAGGATATGTTTGCTATCAAGACGAACCCTGGGGTAGACATTGATTCTGCATCTTCTTCTCGCAAAAAGACTGAGATTCCTTCCAAAACCACAAATCCTAAAAAAAAGGGTCAAGATGCATTAGACTTAGACAGCCTCCAAAGAGTCATAAATAAGCTATCCAACGAAATCATAGATTTGAAGAAAGGTACTTCTGAAAGTACTCCGAATAAAGAACCAACTAGACAGCCTTTTAGAAGACCATTTCAAAATATAGCTGCTAAACAAAATCCATCATCTGAAGCTAATAATGTTTATGAAATTAATAGCTTCTTGAAATTGTTGGTCTCGGGCTTAGAAACATCAGCCGAAAGTGAAACCCAATCTTCAGGACAGAATTCTGAGGATGCCCAAAGTAAAGATAGTAACACTGAAGAACAGCCTCCTCAAATTATCAGTAATTTTTGGGATACCACAGAATTGACCGATGATGAAGATGTTGCTGTTGTGAATGTCAATCAGCATCAATATAATACTAGGAGCAAGAAAAGTCGGTCCTCAGGGGAACCTTCCGCAACATCTACAGATGACAGTTCAACTGTCAAAACAAAAAACCAACCTTCCAACACTAAGTCTACACAATCTCTTGATTTAGAGTATGACTTGTTGAGGATTTGAAGAAAATCAGAGCCAACATTTCTATCTATGAACTCCTCAAATTGCCTGTGGTTCGAGATAAGATGATGCAAGGGGTTTTTCTAAGTAAAAATGGCAAAACTTCCTCCACTCAAAACAGTTATGCTAGTACAAAAGCAACCCAACAAAATCTCCAGTCAATGCCTCGTCCATAGGTAAGAAATCAGATTCCTCAACTCCTCCTTTTTTGCTTACATTTGAAATCTGCAATCGCAAAGTACACAATTGTATGATAGACTCAGGGGCTTCTAAAAATGTCATGCCATATTCGGTATGCAAAAAACTTAATGCAGTCCCCGTGCCATGTGACACAAGCATTGTGCAACTTGACTGATCTAATGTAAAGGTAATAGGAAAGTTGAACGAAGTGTTGATAAGATTAGCCTCAAATCCTCAAGTTCATTTCATCATTGACATAATTGTTGCAGATATCCCTGAGGCATACGGCTTATTCCTCAGCAGAGATTGGTCTGAAAAATTGAAGGGATATTTTGCGACGGACTGGTCACACTTATGGATACCTCATAATGGTCGCCCAAACAAGATCAGAATTGATCGAGAGCGTTATATGAAACACACTGTCACCGAACTGGATGACTCAAACGAGCCAATGTTATTCACTGTTACTATAATGGGCAATTACATGGTTGATTCTTTTTTTGGAAACCTTGAGGCTGAAACATCATCAGTCCAAGATCCAGAACAATAGTCCAAAGTTTTTCATTTCACACAAGTATCATACGAAATTCCAGTTCAAAACAATGCACATTTGGACCTGAATGATGGCCTTTGGTCTCTATACTTTGATGGGTCTAAGTCAAAGGAAGGAGCTGGGGCTGGTTGCCTGTTAATAGATCCTCAGGAAAAAAGGTACTTTGTTGCTTGCAGGTTGGAATTTGAATGCACCAATAATATTGCTGAATATGAAGCCCTTATTCAAGGGCTGAAAAAGGCAATTGATCTAGGAGCTAAAGCTTTGGTAGTGTTAGGAGATTCTGAAATTATCGTTAGACAGGTACGTAAGACTATACATTGCATTGCTGGACATCTAAGAAATTACCAGACAGAGGTGTGGAATTTATTATTATCATTTGAAGCTTTTAACATAAATTCTATCTCTCGTTGTTTGAATCAGGAAGCAGATCTCCTAGAAAATGTTGCTTCAAGGTTAATTCCATCTTAAGGGATGCTTGCTGATTCTTTCTCTATTGAACTGCTTTTCAGGCCTTCCATACCTGATAATGTTGTCAATTGGAGGGTTTTTGACCATGATGAGCAGTTAATCGAATTTTTGACCATGAAGGACACCTCAAAGATGCAGTCATCGATGAAATGACTCATGATGAAGATTTGTACAACTTTGCGGTAATTCATAAACTTTGTTCAATTGAAGAATCTCTTGATCAGGTCAGTAATCTCCCTAGATCTGTTATTAAACTTGAGAAATTTTATGATTTGAAGGACAAATTTAAAGGTGCAAGGAACTGTAAAACCAACAGCTCTACTATGCAATCTGAAGTCATAAATTTAAGCACCGAACACAGTCCTCAACGTGTCAATCTGAGCAGTACATGTACTCCCCAAGAAAAAACAGCCTTCATACGACTCTTTAATGAGTTTAAGGACATTTTTTCTTGGACATATGACGATCTCAAGACATTTGATCCAAACATAATGCAACATGTCATCCCCATGAAACAACAGGCTAAACCTTTCCAGCAGAAGTTGAGGAAAATGCACCCTAGCCTAGAACCGACTGTTAAGAAGGAGCTTAACAAACTCCTCGCTGCTAGAATACTTTTTCCAGTATGGCATACGCAGTGGGTGGCAAATCTTGTCCCTGTTAGAAAGAAAAACGGTGAAATTCGGTTATGCGTCAATTTCTGAAATCTAAATAAAGTTTCAGAAAAGGATAACTATCCCGTTCCTCCTATGGAAAAGATCTTACAACAGGTTTCTGGATCTGAAATGTTTTCACTTTTAGATGGATTTTCGGGATACAATCAAGTATTAGTATCCAAAACAGATCAGTTGAAAACAACCTTTAGAACCCCTTGGGGAACTTATTCCTACAGGAAAATGCCGTTTGGCTTAATTAATGCTGGAGCAACGTTTCAAAGGGCAATGGATATTGCGTTCAGAGGCCTGATCGACCAATTTGTCGTCATTTACCTTGACGATATAACTGTCTTTTCAAAAAATAGAGCTGATCACCCAACACATATCAGGAGGGTTTTTGAATGTTGCAGGAAGTATGGGATCTCCCTGAATCCCAAGAAATCCATCTTTGTAGTTACTGAAGGTAAGTTATTGGGTTTTGTAGTTTCAAAACAAGGTATCAATATTGACCCTGAACGTACCCAGGCTATAGCGCAGATTTCTATGCCTCACTCAAAGAAAATTATGCAATCTTTTCTAGGGAAGATAAATTTTGTATCCAGGTTTATTCCTGGTTTCACTGAGATTGTCAGGCCACTTCAGAAAATGATTAAGAAAGATGCTGAGTTCAAATGGTTCGCTGAAGAAAAACAGTCCTTTCATGACATATTAAAAGCTATTGCTGAAGCCCCTACCTTAATAAGCCCGGATTTCTCTAGACCATTTATTTTGTACACGTTTGCTTCTAACTCTTCATATGCTGCTGTTTTAACACAGAAAAATAAGGAAAACAATGAAGCTCCCATTGCTTTTACGAGTTCTGGTTTGAACAGTGCAGAGCTCAATTATCCAGAAGTAGACAAACACGCATTTGCTATTTTTAAGTCAGTAAAGCATTTTAGGCCTTATCTGTTGAAGTCACACACCAAGGTTATTGTGCCATATTCTGCAGTCAAAAATATTTTGGTGCAAAAGGACCTGGGTGAAAAGCGAGCCCATTGGGTTACAACACTTCAGGAGTATGACCTGGAAATCAAGCCTTTAAAGATTGTCAGAGGACAGGGACTTTGCAAGTTGGCAGCCGGATCTTCAGACGTGTCTGAATCTAATCTGCACTTTATCCATGGACATTCTCTGTTTGAAAGGGACGTTTTTCCAATCTCAGCCCCTTCCGATTCCTGGTATCATGACATTAAGTTCTTTTTATTGCATGGAAATGCTCCTGAACATTTAGATTCACGTAGCAAAAGGGCTTTGAGATTAAAATCTGCCCCTTATCAGCTGATCGATAACATTCCGTTCAAAAAGAATTTTGAAGGAGTCCTCCTTCGCTGTTTAGAAAGAAATGAAACTGATAGTGTGTTGTCTCAATTACACGCAGGGCCAGCCGAGGGACACTTTGGCGGTGAAACCACTGCGCATAAAGTACTCAAAGCTGGATATTACTGGCCTACATTGTTCAAAGATGCATATTCCTTTGCGAGGAAATGTCAGGAGTGTCAGAGAGCAGGTGACAGACTTAAGAAAGCAGCATTACCTCTCCAGCCTGTTATTATTGAAATCCCATTTCAACAATGGGGTTTGGAAATTGTTGGTCCAATTACACCAGCTTCCTCACAGTAGCACAAATACATTCTGATAGCCACCGATTATTTCACTAGATGGGTTGAAGCCATCCCTTTACGAGTGGTTAACTCAGAACAGGTGATATCCTTCCTTGACTCTTTTATTGTCACCAGGTTTGGTGTTCCAGAATCTTTGATTTTTGACAATGCAACCTATTTTTCTTCTGTAAAATTAACTGAATACGCATTGGAAAAGGGAATAAAGTTAAAATATTCAGCTAACTATTATCCTCAGGGTAACGGATTAGCTGAGTCTTCCAATAAAAAATTAATCAAAATTCTGAAACGCACAGTGGTTAGTCATCATAGAAATTGGCACAACGCTTTATCAAATGCCCTATGGGCTGACAGGGTGACTCCGAAGGCTGCCATAGGTAACTCTCCCTTTTTCTTGGTATACGGTAAGGAAGCTATCTTGCCTCCTCATCTATTTTTACCCTCTCTACAGCTTTCCCAGTCAGTACAAGAAACAACATGTTCTTCCATGGAACATAGAATTAATACCTTGCTTAAGCTGGAAGAAGAAAGAGAGTTAGCCAGAAAATTTTTTGACCAACATCAGAAGACAGTGAAACGCTTGTTCGATCACAGAAAATCAGCCACTAGGAATCTGGAAGTAGGTGACCTAGTTCTGAAATGGGACAAGGAGCACGAAGACAGAGGAAAACATACTAAGTTCCAATGCCTGTGGCTGGGACCGTTTATCATTGTAGAAAAACTTGGCCCTAGCACATTTAGGTTGCAGACACTGGAGGGTAACATCGAGAACCTTCTGGTGAATGGTCATCTGATCAAAAAATATTTCTGCTGATCCCCATTAAGGGATTATCCTATATATACCTTGTGTGGTTTTCTCAGGTTGTGGATTTTTTTTTTCTAGTGTGTTTATTTTACTTGTTTGCTTTGAATATTTTCTCATATATATTTGCTGTTTTATTTGCATAATTTTTTAGAGTGGTCAATTCATTTGACTTCAAAGCTGATGACTTTTCACCAAATCCTATGATTGATCTACAAATCATGCACTATGGTATTACTATCCTGAAAATTGTCATGCTGTTTTACGTTTTGAACAGTGAACAATTTTTCAACTTTCTAGATTTTACCAAATTTTTTTAAGTCATGTAAACATAAATTAATAAGATAAGTCTCTGCAGATATTTTTCCAAAAGGATTAAGGCAGTATTTGTCAAGGTTATCTATTTAAGTCTTTTACGCCACTCCCCCCCGTGAAGAGAATTAAACTTGCCTCCCCATGTGCTAAGATAATCTCATTGGAGATTAAATATAACTACAATATGGCCATGGTTGGATTCGATTATCTCTTTAAAATAATCTGGAGGACATAGGGTCTCATAACGAGCCAGTCTGTTCAGGATCATAAGTTTGCATTCAGTAACATTGTCATTTCCGGTCACCAAGCCTGGACAGTGGCCATTGGACAAAAACACCAAGGGATAAAAGGTCTCATTACGAGCCGGTTTATTTACTGTAATGCAGATTGGTGACTGACATGGTTAATACCTGGTTACCAAGCCAGAACCATGGCCTTTAGAATTATAAAAAAAAATAAAAAAATAAAAAAATAAAAAAAATGACGGTAACGGTTCAACCTAACCATAATTGTATATCTATAACTGGTAGATGGGATACTGGCATTCTTTGGGCTTTGAAGCAACCCTGTCGAGGCTATGGACGCCTGCTGGCAGCAGGGCTATGCTTGTGGTATTGAGATTTTATTCTTCAAAATCAAGCCACTTACTGCTTTACTTCGTTTGGACTGATTTTTTGTGAGAGATCTGATCTTTATCAAATAAATAATTAAAAGTGTAAATTTCTGGTAATTTTTAGAAATCTGAAATTCCTGAATCTGTTTAAGATGTTAAAATATTGATTTCTGTATAATTGTATACATGTGGGATCTAATTCTTCGATTGCATGGTTTCAGGTCAAGAAATCAGAGATAACTGTTCTGCCTAGTTAGTCGCCATCTGTTGTGCCCCTACCCAACAGCCTGATAAAAAATACAAATTTTATCAAACAAAATGAAATTTTGTTTGATGAAATATTTGAAGTCCTCATTTCAAAATTGTAGAATCTGGAGCTACTAAAACCATGAAATTCCGTGAGCTACTGAAATGGTGAAATTCAAATTGTTTTTTTTTTATAACCTTGTCAACTATTGCTCATTGACAAAATTACTATGTTAAATCATTATTTTGAATGCATTTGTATGCTTTTCAATATAGTCTCACCATAAACCTTGTTTGAGCATTCAACAATTGGTATGTTTATTTATGTTTTTGTAAATTGGACAAGGTCCTAGAACATCAAAGACTAAATATTTTTATGTAGGGGTACCTTATCCTAAGTTCATCCTTTAAACTTTGAATCATGCTTGATCTTACCATAAGTGTTTAATTTTGATCTTTATAATATGCTCCATATCGTGACTTATATTCTTGCATGTAAGGTTTGGGATTGGTTTGATGGTTTATGAATTTTGTATGATCGCTATTTTCGAAGAGTGAAGTCATTATAGGGTAAGGTCAACGTTAACGTCCAAAGTTCAACCCTTATGGTTGGTTTGATCTGTGTCATCATCTCCACATTCAATTGCAAGTACATGCTCAGCGTCGTGGCTCTCTGCTCGTTGAACACCTGTATCTAATGCGAGGAGTGGTTTTATGTTGATAAGATCGGATAAATTATGGCAAAGTGATTTTAATCTGGAGTCTTCACCGTCACTTTCTATTACTTGATTGCCACTCTGCGTGATCATTCTCCCTCCCCCATGCTGAGTTTACAAGGTCCTTGTCTGGTTTTGCTCATGTCACACTTTGTTTATCACAGAGTCAGGTCTCATTGCTTGTGTTTTCTGCTTGGTTTTCATCCCAAATGCTCGCTCTTCAGCATTCTGTCTTATTGTGAATTGTGGTGTCTCCTCTGTGTGCAATTTCGTGCATTTGCACTTGTAGACATGGCCCCCGTTGTTAGGGTCGAGCCCAATAACACGAAGCTCCTTGATCAAAATCCTGAGCTCCTAGCTAAGGTAGAAGTAGTGGGCTGGCTGCCATTTATCCGCAAGTTTGCAGACTCAAACCCTGAGGTGCCTAGGTTATTCGCTCTGTCGCTGGTTGATGCTAGGGTTAAGGTGGCCGACCTCCATTTCAGAGTTAATGAGAACTCAGTTGCGTTAGCTATGGGTTTGCCGTTGACAAGTGAATGTTGGTTCAAATACAAGCAGATGAAGGTTATTGAATGGAGATAGATGTTGAAGAATCCTTGCCAGGTTGTGTCCTTTAGAGCCGGTGTGTCACGAAAATATTTCAAGAAAGAATGGCAACCGATTCTAGATGTTATTCACAGGTATGTGACCTGCGAGGGTCATCTATCCTCTGCTTATGTCTATCACCTCAGGTTGATGACTGTTTTTCTTGGCTTGCTTGTTAATTTACCCTATTATTTAGTTCAGAGCATGACCAAGATGTCTTCGGCCATTAAGAAGGGGTCGAAGAACATGGGTTGCAGTCTTTTTCATCATGGCCTGGTTAGGATGTTGGTAGAAAGAGAGTTGTCTAAGCGAAATCAAACATGGGATGATTTTCTTGAACAGAATGGTTTCATGGCATTCTGTCGTTGTCAATTTGATTGTGCAAAAGAGTGTGTAAGGCACCAGCAGACTTGTCAAGTTCCGACTCCACCTATACATGAGCCTATGCCAAACCCTGATGAGTGTGTAAGCCCCAGCATCCGTGATGATATCGCTCCCCCTCCTGTTCGAAGCCCTGTTACTCCTACGTGTTCCAAGCGAAGGAGGAAATCCCTGAACCTATCACCGGTGATGCCGAACCGTAGTGATCAACCCTGTAAACAAGTGAGCAAGAAGTTGAATGATGGGGCTACTGGCAGGTTTACGAGGAGTATGGTGGACAAGGTTAATGTTGTTAAGTCCCCCGTGAGTAATAACAAAGGAATTGAAACAGTCGTGTTAGATGACGAGGAAAGTAGACCTATCTCGCATGATGATATTGATATTGATCACGAGTCGATTATTCACCATGCAGAGAATAGTCCTCATGTCTCTGATAAGGATCCACCAATTATCCCTGTGGTTGATTCTCCAATTGAGGGTAAGTCTGTTGAGGTAAATTTACCTGGTTCTTATCGAATTGATGAAGCCGTTCACCCACTCTTTGTTAACTATTTACTGGATTAGATACGCTGGATGAAGGAAGAAGTAGCGGAGATGGTAACATGTAGTGATGCTATGAAAGCTGAGAATGTAAGTTTGAAGGAAAAATCCATTTCAGTTGATAAATGTATGTTGCGTCGTAAGAAGCACAAGAACAAGCTCATTCGAAGGGTGTTGAAACTGCAACATGAGAATCAGAAAAATGAGGAAAATGTTCGTGAGCTGAATGCTCAGGTTACTTTGATGCAGTTTAAAGGTCATTCGAAGAATACGACGTCTGGTGTGAATATACATGTGTTTAATGCTCCTGTTAAATCATAGTATTTTGGGCATACTCACTATGTACATATGTTTAGAAAGTATTTCAGGTTTGAAGTTTGTAATTAAAAGCAGCAAGTGATAATGAAGTTATTTTGTTCTAGGTATTGTTTTGAATTGATTGACAGATTATTTAATTTAGTTTACTTACTCTCGCGTTTGTGTTAATTTGTTTTTTACTGTGTAGTGCTGCAGATGATTTGGTTGATGTGCTTTTTCCTGGATTTTGGCGATCGCTCGGAGAATGATGAACGGATCAGTTGAACTCATTTTCGATGGTGGATGCGCTGTTTCCCAGGTGTCACTAGTTTATTAGTGTCTTCGCCATTTTTTGATTTTTCACTATAGGTTGAATCTGTCCAATTTCAAGATATCGTATCGTATATGGAAAATGACAATTTCATTTGTCATTTTTCTGTTGTAAACGAAATTGGTTAAGATTATGATGATGTAGTTTCCGGTTTTATAGAACTATCTCTTTTGAGATTGAAATTATTTAAGGAGACATGTTTTACTGTAATGAGGTGATCGATGGTTGGGAAAAGGGGCAGACAAGATCACTTTAATCATTTCCTGTGGCTAAAGACAATTTCTTGTTAGCAGTTACAACACTTTTTCACAAGTGATATTTATGAATATATTTGCAGTATTTATACTTTGGAAATGTATTTATAATATCGGTTGATCTTGTTATTTATTTTCGCACTCTTTATGTTTCGTTATATTTCTTTAAAGAAATGTGCAAATGCATCATGTTTTAACTGTCGATTTATTCTGGTTTCATTTGCAAATTTATATCATGCAATAAATCTGATGTTGTCATCATAATGTATGTGATATAGTTGTTCACTGTGTTGTCTTGTTTAAATTTCAGAATTTCTTTTGATGTGTTCAGGATTTGTCTGCACAGTAGCATTATTTGCAAATTGATTTCAGGGTTAATATTTCCATGCTCTTGATCAGGATAGGATAGTTAGGATATATAAGCGGTATTTTTATTTATTTATTTTACAAAAAAAATATTGAATCAGACTTTATATTTATACTATGCCAAGTTATTTTTCAATCTGGTTATGAATGTACAGGTGTTTATAGTGTAATTCATGTAATTGATTGAGTTTGTTAATGTATTATTAACTATTTATTTTTGTATTCATAGATTACTTGGTTAATTAGATTAATTTCCAGTTATCAGTCGTGTAATATATAAATTAACTAAGTAACAGTTTGCTTTGTATATTCATGGATGTACTATAAATTTAGTGAATAAACAGTAGCTTCATTTTTCCTTTGTGTTTCCTCCTGTAGCTGGGAGTAATCTAAGGGAAGGTAACGGGGCCTTAATCCCATCAGAGACAACTACCTCACGACTGAGAGCATCTTTGAAAAATTTTGGATTGGGTTGTCTCTTAGTTGACTATTGTGCCAATCCGGCCCGTCAACAATTAGTTATTATAAAGATAACATTAGTTGCACAACTGGGTGAATGTGGGGGAGGTATTTATATCAGATTCCTAGGAAATCAGTTTTTTTGTGTTTGGTTAGGTTGTGATAGAGGATCAAACACTAGAGTTGAACTGATAGCCAGCTGGGCTTTACTATTCTTTGCTAACTTTAAAAGGATCACATTACTTTAGGTTTGTGGAGATTCAAAATGCATCTTCGACTAGTTGGCAGGGAAATCAATGTTATAGGTTGCAAATCTGGAACAGTGGAAACAAAGATTAACAAATGTTGGGAGTAATTTTTAGTATTTATCTTTTTTCCATGTTCATAAGGAACTCAACACACAGGCAGATTTGCTATCAAAGAAAACTAGTGGTCTGGAATAGGGTACACTTTATTTCGAGGAATTTATGGATTCCACATTAGTGGATAAAGGTTCTATCTATTGTAATTAGTCTATAGTCATTTGTGCATTAGATACTATCTGAAGACTTTTACATATGTGCACTGTACCCATTTTAGTACATTTCCAGCTTTTAATATTTTTTTGTCTCAGTCAATAAGGCATAGTGCTCAATATGTATTGATGATTTGATGTGGAATCTGTTCTATCCAGTAGAACATACAACTAATGGTTGTTACAAAGAGTCTCTACAGAGTCTAGTTGGTAGTTTTATTTGTAACTTATGCACCTTATGTTTTTTGTAATTTTTCTTTGATTCATAAACATGAATAGCAAGAAACAGGGTTTTTTTTCTGGGTGAAAAAAAATTATGATATAAACTAAAAAAATATGAATTAAAATATACATGTATACTCACCATCAATGATTTTCAGTTGATATCAATAAACCTTGTTTTGTATAGAACACCTCATGTGGATGTAAATTCACACCTTGGGGAATATGGTGGCTTCTACCAATAACATCCAACTCACATTCAAAAATTCTTACCCAACAGAATGTTCCACCAGTAGAAACATCTACTAAGCAATTCAACACTTCCACGGGATATAGACTTTTCAATGACTCTTATTCGAAAATACCAGGAAAATTTTCATAATAAATACGGACATACATGCCTGGATGTATGGTAAAATCAAATGGATTTGTGTTGTGCACCAAAATCCCATCCATTTGAATGAATTTCTTTCTTCCAATCTTGATAAAACGATCATCTCCCAATAAGGGAGTCACATCTGACCTAGATCCCATGTAAAACCCTCTCTTAATGACTGTAGTGCAACAATATTCATATGACCTTGAAGATAGCTATGATTTTATTTCAAATAATGAAGGATGGTGCAACATAAGTTTTGCACTATCATATACATACACCATTAGAACGGGAAAAACATCATCTATACTACGTGTCCATGTGCCACTAGTACCAATAGTGTAAAGAATTGGATCATTCTCACAAGGATCCAAGTTTGTCAACTCTATATTTCTTGTATGGGACTCATCAATAACGTTGTAGAGAATGATCTCTTCTAAACCACTTTCTTCTTTAAGAAGGGAAACAGTATCGAAGTTTGGAGATTTTCCCCTAATGTGCCCCTAACACATTGCATAGATGAGTGACAACGAAGTTGATAAGGTATTTACATATTGTTAAGCTAGACCTAAGCATCATTACCTCTGGACTCTATTTCAT
Source organism: Pseudotsuga menziesii (assembly GCA_001517045.1). NCBI lineage: Eukaryota > Viridiplantae > Streptophyta > Pinopsida > Pinales > Pinaceae > Pseudotsuga > Pseudotsuga menziesii. The sequence continues at coordinate 896,346 of LPNX011220437.1, read as the reverse complement.
CATCACTCCAAAAATCATTTTTAACAATTTTACATAATTGTCGTGACTTCCTTCATTGTTTAGATAATTGTTGCTTCATTTGTCGTTGTTTTTCTCATATAGAATCCTCTTATGCAAGTATTCGGAATGCTTCTTCCACAACTTCTGGAGGAAACGACTTCCGTACTTTACGTGGAAATGGATTAGGGTATGTACTGAACATGATTAAATTTATGAAAATTTATAATATGCAATCATGACAAGATGCCCAAAGGGGCCACAAAGGTTACACAGGGGATCTCTGAATTGGAAATAAACAGTGAAAAAAACAATCTAGCTCTATAGGCACAATATAAATACTAAACTAACCTTTGGTAAGAACCATTAATTTATTTTCTCCTTGTAATGAGGGTTATGGCGTTGCATACACAATAAAATAAAATCTTCCAAGTCCTATAAGATTTCTGCATCAAAAAACTAGGGGTAAAATTGATTAATGTGCATATACAGTATCTGGTAAATAACTATTTATAGCCAGATTGGCTAGAAAAAAAATGTACAATAGAAATTAGAAAAGGAATGTTACAAATCTTATAAAAATATAAAAATGAAGAATCTCAAATAGAAATACAAATGATAGTGGCAAAATTATCTTGCACCATCATACACTGTCTTTGGTCAGAAAATTTCGATGCAATATGATCTGGTTTGATCTGGAATCACTTCCGATGTGATCTGAAATTGTACAACAAAAATTAAAAAATAAATGATACAAGCCTTATAAAAATATATAAATGGAAAAAATGGATTTTCAGCAATTACATTCATTAAACAAATCCCAAACATAAATACAATCATATCTTAAAAAAAACATTATATCCTTCGTTTAGAAATTTTCCATGAAATCCGAATTGGTTTGATCTGGAATCGCGTCCGATCTGATTTGATCAGTGATTCTTTTTATGTAGGGGATCCACCAACCTATGGTTCACAGGGTTATCCTGCTAGTTTTTCTTAAGAAGGGACTTGGTTTGTTCACAGGATTATCTTATAGGGCTTGTGAGTGAGGTCAAGCATGGCAGACGACCTAGTTTGATCAGAGGTTCTGGGTAAAATCGAAATAGGTCAAAAAATTCGTTGATGGAGGTTCTGGGTAAAATTGAAATGGGTCAAAAAATCCGTTGATGGGGGTTATGGGTAAAATCGAAATGGGTCAAAAAATCCGCTGATGGAGGTTTTGGGTAAAATCGAAATGGGCATCCGCTGATGGAGGTTCTGGGTAAAATCGAAATGGGCATCCGTTGAAGGAGGTTTTGGGTAAAATCAAAATGTGTCAAAAATGGGCATCCGCTGCTGGAGGTTACTTCCGCACATGGAAAATTCAAAATTTTTACCTAATCACACATTGTTATCCGTGCAAAGTCGTTAACCACACCAGTTTACCTCACATGGGTTCGCATGCAGTCGAAAAAGATTTCCGATGGAATTCCCTTAAGTGATTATCTACGCTAATTACATTTTAATTAACTTCTAATCCATTCCTTATTTAGGATACATTTCGGGGGTGGTAGTTTGTTTGGAAAATGCAAACCAAGCCAAAACCTGGACAAAACCACCTTCATAAATATACACCTACATTAATAAAAATCCAAGCCAAGCCAAGACCTGGACAAAACAACTACTCAGTTAAAGACAAATTTGAAGATCGAGAATAAGAGTGAAGAAAATAAAAACTCTATAGAAAAGCAAGAAAAGACTAATAGGTATACACATATTCTTAGAAGATTCCATGACTCAACAAGAATTAAGAGAAATTACAACTCAGAGATATCCTATGATGTTCAATGGATACTGTTACAAGTGCAATAACTATGGTCACAAAGACATCCATTGCAGAGATCATGAAAAGATCATGCCAATAATATATCAAAATGGGTTTTGCGTTCAATGTTACAATTGTTATCATTATGATCATTTCGCAAAAAATTGCTGGATGTAGGGACCAATTAAAGTTTGGAGAAGAAAGCAAGTACAATCGAATGATCTGAACAACCATCAGCCTACTAAAGTATGGAGAAAGAAGTTAGTAGATTGCACCATTGATCAAAATAGAAATGGTGAAAATTTTCAGAAAAATCCAATATTGTTTTGAAGACTATTGACCCGTGATATGAAGAATGTGTAAAAGGATAGGATATATGTACCTGCTTATTAGATTTGAGTATCGTATAGTAGTTGGTTCCAGCAGTATTCGTGTGACATAATACAATTTCGTGAAAGTAGCATTAGTGATAAGAGAAGCAGTATTGTCAAAAGAAGATCTTGCTTCCATTAATGAAAACAGGAAGAAAAGTTGGAAATGAAGAGAAGTTGATGACATGGGGAGCATGCCCTGAGGGGGAGTAGTATGATAAAAGGATGTACCCTTTTCCATTGCCGCCTAAGGGGGAGAAAAGGATGAACAAGGAAGGTAAAGGAAGCATTTCCTAAGGGGGAGATATGTGGAAAAAGGAAGCACATTCAAAGGGGGAGTTTTGGAGTTTTCATCAATGACAAAGGGGGATATTGTTGACTAAATTTTCATTGATGCCAAAAAGTGTGTATCAGAGTGTCTTGGTGCCCCTTGAGGAGCCCCTAAGGGTTAGAATTCAGTCAATGTCAAAGGAGACCTTTTGACCTTGTCCAATCCCAAGTCTGAAGCCCTTGAAACCCTTTGGACAATGCCAAAATCCCTGTAAACCCTTTAGAGTGTCTAAGTACACCAAAGATGTTTTATGGTTCCCCAGTTGTTTATCTAGTTCCCTAGTACCACAACTTATGCCCTAGTACCCTAGAAAAGTGTCCTTGATGGTTTAAGGAAGTTACAAGAGTCCAAATGACCCTTTCAGTGGTAATTTGCATTTTATTGAGGTCATGATACCCTAGGAGAAGTCTAGGAACCCCCACACATTGATGGTCATGTTTATGAAGCATGTGGCAACCTAGTTGACCTAACAAAACTCCCTAAAACTCTTACCTTTGGTCTCTAAGCCCACAAACTACCCTATGTTGTGTCCCTAATCCCTCTAAACACTAATAACACCCTTGATGCATTTATATTAGTCCTTGAGGCCCTCATGGTGACCCCAAGGAAAATGCAGCACAATTGGCATCACATTTCCCTGATGTCACTTGTCAACAATTGGCATCACGTTCAGGCAAGCTTTGTGTTTCATCATACACCATAATAAGATTTGTCGATTAAGAAACTGTTTCCATCACATGTATCCAAATCCCATCCGTGTCTTCCCACAGAAGTGTCTGGAACTGATAAATAGAAGTCTTTGAATGACTCATTTCATATATAATTTCAGTCTTTGGAGCTCTTATTGCACTTGCGTAATTTGCCCAAGCTTGTCACTATAGTGAAAAACACGAGGGATAAATTTTGTTGTTCTTTCGGTGGTCAGTGTATATGTTGCACTCCTTCTTAATCTGCCAAAGACAACCCTTTTCGGTGGCTAATGAGATGTTCTGAGCCTTTCCTAAGCCACTGAAAGCCATAACTTGTGAAAAAACAAAGGCTTTCAAACTGTCAGTGATATTCATATCCTTCATTGCATGAGTTAAATTATTCGTACTATCAAAATAAATTATTTTGGGAGATAACATCTGGCTCCTACTTGGGGATGGGAACCTCCTAGTGAGGTCCCAAGAACCCAGACCAAAATGCCTTTCCTAAAAAAGAATAATTTAAGCTATCTTCTAGTGTTCCATTGGGCATGGAGTTTATTCTGAAATCAAAACAACCTACTATCTACTAATTTGAATAATAAGGCCTCAGAGCCTCAAATAAAATAGAGTTTCAAGAACCGCCCATTCACTGGGCCATCAAATACCTCTTCACCTTCCAAATTCTGCAATTTGAAGGTGTTATTCTCATATACCTGGTCTATAACAAAAGGGCCAATCCACAAAGAGTCAAATTTTTCGTGTTTTCCCTTGTCCTGTCTGACAGCATCCCACTTGAGGACCCAATTTCCGACCTGAAAGTTGTCTACTTTTGCTCTTTTGTCGAACATGCCCTTTATCCTCTGTTGATGAGCTTCTGATTTTCCTACAACTTACTTCCTTATTTGCTGTAATTCTACCAAATCCATCATCCTTCTTACCATATCATTTGGTTCATCCTCCTCTTCGTGAAAGAACTTTTCCACCAGAAGGATGAGCTGGATAGGAAAGATGGCCTCAGTTCCATAAACTAGTTTGAATGGAGAAGTCCCAATGGATCTTTTGTCTGTTACCCTATCAACCCATAAGGCAAAATTAAGCTTTGAATCCTAGCTTTTCTGATTTGTCTCCAACATTTTCCTGATGATTCTGACTAGGCTTTTGTTGGATGACTCAGCCAGGCCATTGACTTGGGGATAATAGGATGTGGAGTGCTCCAGTTGAATACCCATTGATTCACACATTTTAACTAATGCCCCGGCCTTAAAAGCTGGTGCATTATCAATTACTAACCTTACTAGGCAGCCAAACCTGCTAAAGATATTCTCATATAAAAATCTCATTATGACTTGATGAGTGGCATTCCTGGTAGGTACTGCTTCTATCCATTTTGTAAAGTAGTCAGTGGCTGCTAAGATCCATTTATGTTTTTCGCTGAAAGATGGATTTATTTTACCTATGAAATCCAGACCCCATTGCTGGAAAGGTCCATTCACTGTAACAGGCCTAAGGGGAAAGGATTTTAGCTACTGCTTCCCTATAAATCTTTGGCATTAGTCACAAGCCCTTACAAAAGTGCATACATCAGCAAAGAGGACTGGCCAATAATATCCTTCTCTTAAGATCTTGTGGGCTGTGGTTTTCCAATAGTGGTGGCCTCCACATGTGCTGGAATGAAAATGATGCATGACCTGCTCTGCTTCCTCTTTATCTAGACACCTTAACAAAAATCCAGACTGATATCTCCAGTATATCATTTTGTCAATTATGCAAAATTTAATAGATTTTAGCTTAAGAGCTCGTGCCTAGTTAGGAGTGAGATCAGGAGATACTTCTAATTTTTGCAAAAATTGAATGATACCTGAGTACCACTCACATGAAGCTATGTTTTCAGCTACTGATGGAATGTCAATCTGATCTTGATTTACTTCTGTTTCTGCTGCTACCATAGTCTGCACCTTTGATGATTTGACACATGTGAAATTTATTCCCATCAGTTCACAGTTTTCTTTGGCCATGAGTTTGGCCAGACCTAATCCCTTTACCAATTTGGTGGGTTTCACCTCTACATCAAACTCAATGAGTTTGGAAATCCACTTAGCTCTCTTCCCATCAATGTCAAGCTGAGTCAAAACATCCTTCACAGCAGCTGAAGGGACATATGCAATGACCTTTGCATGAAGAATGTAGATTCTGAAATTCTTGAAAGATTTTATGAGAGCATAAGCCTGCTTCTCAATTGGGTCATACTTCAGCTCAGCATCTCTCAGGGTTCTTCTGAAGAATGCAATTGGATGATCAAGACCTTCATCATTCTTTTGTAATAGTACAGCTGCCACTGTGTCATAAGATGCAAAAGAAAATGTAAAAACCCTTGGTGTAGTCAGGACTAATCAGGGTTGGGGCCTCCATGATAGCCTTCTTGATGTCTTCAAAAGAGTTTCTTTCCTGGTCAATCCACTTTATTTCAGCATCCTTTTTCAACATGACTATTATATGCTTTACCAGCTCGGAAATATTTGGAATGAACCTTCTGACAAAGTTTATCTTGCCTAAAAAGGACCGAATGTCTCTTTTTGACCTTGGTATTGACAGCTTTTGGAATGCTTCCACCCTCACCGGATCGATCTTTACACCTTCAGCTAAGACTATTTGGCCCAGGAGCTTTCCTTCATTGAGTGCAAACTGGGACTTATTGGGGTTCAGTGATATTCCATACCTTTTGCACTTCAAAAATACCTTCCTTAAATGCTGCAAGTGGTCATGATGGCTGTGAGAGTAAACTATTAGGTCATCCAGATATATCAGCACAAACTTATCTTTTAGCCCTACAAAAGCTAGGTCCATGGCTCTCTGAAAAGTTGCCCCAACATTCATTAACCCAAATGGCATTTTAGCATACATGAAGGTGCCCCAGGGGGTGGTAAAGGCAATCTTCTCTTGGTCATCTGGGTGCACAACAACTTGGTTGTATCCAGAGAAGCCATCAAGGAAGGACATGACCCTGGCCCTTGAGACTTTCTGCAGCAGGTGTTCCATCTTGGGCAGTGGATAGTTGTCTTTCTTGGAACATTTGTTCAAGTTTCTAAAATCCACGCACAACCTGATTTCTCCATTTTTCTTTCTTACCACTACTAGGTTTGCAATCCACTTGGAATACCTAAGGGGGATTATGATCTTGGCTTTGAGGAGCTTATGGATCTCTTTTTCAATCATTGGTAATAGGAGAGGGCTGATGGGTCTCAGCTTCTGTTTGAAAGGAATGGTTTCCTTCTCCAAAGGAATCCTGTGCTAGATGATGTTGGTGTCATATGTTTTTAGGTCACTATACTCCCATACAAAGACATCAGAAAACTCTTTTATCAAGCTGCAAAATTCATACTTCTAACCAGCAGTAAGCCCAGTGGATAGATTTATCAGTTTTGGATGGCTTTGGCTGCCTATGTTTTGCTCTTGGATAGAAGGATCTAGCTCCCTTTTGGCAGGCTTGAAAGGGATTTCATTATGATCAAACAATTCTTCCAATGGTACTAGACCTCGGGGTATGTAGTTGTTGGGCAATTGGACAATGTTCTGCTCAACCACTTTATCTTTTAACTTGAGCTGTTTGCATTCCTCCATGTTTAGGTTTTCCTGGTCTATGTGTATGTCAGAGAATTCATCTACTAACTGAAGGAATTTACTAAGCTCATCATCATTCTCGAACACCCTCCAGAATTTTACATTATCTGGTAGAGAGGGTCTGTACTTGACATAAACATCATAGCTGAGCTTAGGGGGTAAAGGAGGAACAAACAGACTTGCAGATATAGCTAGGCAATCAGCGAGGTGATTCAAATCCCTAGGAATATATGACAGTTCAAAAAACATAAATGAGTCTCTGAGTTTCCATACCTCGTCCCTGTCTGCCTTCAGTCTGATATTTTTTATCTAAAAAGTGTAGTTGACCTGCTGTATTATGAGATCCGCATATCCAAAAATCTTCATGCACATGATCCCCATCTCCTTGGTAGCTTTAACTCCTAGAAGCAAGGCTTCATATTCTACTATGTTGTTAGTGGTTTTAAAATCAAGCTTATAAGACAGGTGAATGTTTTCCTTAGATGGGGAGATCAATACTACACTTGCACCTACTAAGCTTTGAGTGCTAGCCCCATCAAAATACATGGTCCAGATTGCTGTTGTTACTTCTTTGGGTTGCTGACAGGTGGGCTTAGTGAGCTGAACTGATGTCTGCTAAGTATCATCTATTTGCAAAATGCAAGACCCAAAATCAGTGTCCACTGCATAGATGGGGTGATTCACTGAGTGGCTCTCCTTTCTTATAATGTATGCTAGCTGATTTTCCCTGTACAGCCTCTTAGTCTCCCCTCCAAACATGGGGATGGTGGCATATGTGAGATCCATATAAAGGGTGCCACCTAGTCTTTTGCTCCATGATCGAGACAGCAAGAGGCCAAATTTTGGAGGGATATCAGCCACTACAATGTCCGTCATGACGCTTTTCAAAGGTATCTGAGTTAGGTTCACAGCAAGGTCTTTGATGAGGCCCAAGCACTTGACCTTCCTGGAGTCAAAGGAGAATAAATCATGGTAGGGCTTGGTGATGCTGAGGTCAAGCTCATCCATCACAGCTTTTGGCATTAGGTTATGAGAGGCTCCTGAATCCAGCAGGCAGTTATGGAGGATTTTATCATGTATATTCAAGGATATGTAGAATGGTGGGCATGAATCCTTTAGGTATTTGATCATGGGGACCAAGGTTACAACAGGATTGTCATCTTGCAGGTTCACAAAGTCAGTGTCAATGTGCACCTTGGGCTGAAGGGAATTTAGAATGGAGGTTTTGAATGCATCGTTCTTCATTAGCTCCATTAAAGGGAAAGGGATTTTCAATTTTTGAATTTCAGACTCAAGGTTGAAAGAATAATGCAGCCTATTTGGAAACCTTACCTCATGAGCTGTAGGTTTGAGTTGGACTTGATCAGGTATGGCTGAAGGTGCCGTTTTTGGCAATGCTTTGGATGTGACAGCCACCTTCTTTGGTATAACAACAACCTTTCTAGCTGGTGTAGCGGGCTACTTGACAGGTACTGCATTCTTCTTGGGGGGAGAAACCAACCTAGACCTTAGATTGTAACCTCCCTGACCATCAACCTGATAGACAGCCTCCTCAATGATATGCTCATCAATTAGGGCTTCCTCATATTCTGCCTATGTCAGAAAAGAACAGTCCACTTCATCCTCCATGTAGTGGATGTTGTCTTTGAATTCTCCTTCTTCTTCAATGAATTCTGGCTCTTCTTCTAATACAACATTTTGAAATGGAGCTCTTATCCTCTGGTCTTCCCCTTGATTTCTCTCCCTTCTGAGAATTTGAACTGGGGGGTTTCCTCTTCTATAAGGAACAAAATTTGGGTTTCGAGGAGCAAAGTCACTTGGCCCTTTACCCCTCACTGGCAGATGTTCTTGGTCCTTCAATTTAGACATTTCAGCAGTCAGGTTATCTAAAAGCTTGGTCATTTTGTCAATCTTGTTCTCTGATGCAGAAGCCCCACTATAGTCTGCTAGCTGGTTTTTCCTGTCTATCTTCCCTTTGACCTTCTGAGATGCTAGATTGTTTGACTCTACCTCCAGGGAAACATCCTGCATGAGTGATAAGGAGGCATACCTCCTTTCTCTAAGAAGTAGGTAGAAGTCAGATTCAAAGGCATTTGCATAAGTTATCCAGCTAGCTGAGGTATCGGTGGGCTTAATCTTAATGGGGATCTTGCTGTACATGTTGTTGAATCTCTTGGTAAAGTTGGAGTCAGAAACCCAATTTTCTCTTTTCAGGTTGCTGAATTTTGTGATATAGTAGAGGTGGTCTATCCTCTCTCCCCAATGCTTTAGGAAAATGTCATCTAGGGCCTCTATGCCTTCCACTGACCCAACAGGCAGTTCCTTAAACCACTTTCTAGCCTGGCCATCTAGGCTTTGCACAAAAACCATGGTCCATACATCTTCTTGTTCTATGTTAATATTTTCAGCATAGCTGTAAAAAGCCTCTAGATGTTCTTCAGCAGTGAAATCCCATTCCCATATAAACTTAGGCATATACTTGAGATAACCCCCAGTAGGCATGGCTGCGAGAGTATTTGGTAAAATTAGGGGTGCATACCTAGCTACCAGGATCCTTTCCATCTTGGTCAATTGAGGGGTAGCCATATTGGAAATAGGTATGGACAGGGTTGTGGACAACTGCACTGATGAAGATACTTGCTGAGAAGGCGGTGGTATACTTATCACAGTGGAGTCACCAGGGATTGGATCTTCACAAGCAACAGTGCTTGAAGATGCCCAACCCCTATATTTTTCTGATGTATCTAAAAATTCACGAGGATTAAGAGTTTCAGCAGAAGAAATAATAGCATAAATATTTCTTGAAATACCTAATGTAGCTTTTTGTGCAGCACTACTGGTCTGTCTTAGTAAAGCCCTAGCTTTCCTCAAAATTTCTTCTGGATCTGAAACTGGTGTTGCTGGTGGCCCCTTTGGGTTTTCTCTGGTACTTGGTCTTCTTGAAGCCACTTTATATCAATTGATTCTCTATATAAATGATTACAACCATAATAATGTCCAAGCTTTGTCTATCATCAAAGCATGGATCTATGTCGTATCCTAGGGAAGCTGAGCTTCAATCTCCTTTCCCCGGCAACGATGCCAATTTGTTCTCTCTCCAGGACACTCCTCTAGGTTGTAGCTAGAGGATGCCTGGTAAATTACAATGTTTTTAGGGTTTTCTGATATGGATCAAGTCAGTTGACCTATATAACCTTTTCACTCTCAAGGCATGCATAAAACTCACTCATTTACAAGGCTTTTAGTTACGATTGCTCAGAAGTTCGACAATAGGGTGCAGGGATGGAGAACATACCATGCTGGCAGACTTACATACAAAACACATGCACATAAATGGATAAATCATGATGAGGATGGTATTTATCAATCAAATCACACTAACAAACCAATAGGATGACAACTATCAGCTTTTTAATCAATCTGAAAATGGCCTAAATACACATTTAGGCATAAATACAGTAAAGAAAGAGATGATGGCTGAATAGATCACAACAAAAGAGCTTATATCATGAACAAGTAAAATGGGAAGCGTGAAAGCGTTATCGGCTTATAAATCCCCGAAGTTGAACCTTTATTATAAAATCGATCTTAGGCTTTATAGCCTTCTACAAAAAGTACAGATCTTGAAACTTTGATCTGTTTTCACAAAAGTACTCAAAAGTGATAGTTTTTCAAATTAGGGTTTCAAACCCTACCTAACTATTTGTCTAACTATGACGAAGATATAGTTCACTGAGTGGACATTAAATAACTAAAGTAGTCGCTAGTGATCACTGCTGCTGGTCCACTGTAAATTTTCCACCAAAAGCCAGTGTTTCGGCGGTTAACTGACGTGATCTTTCTTGCTTAATCCCCTGGAATTTTCTACCCTGCCACTGCGGTCGGTGATCAAAAGCTCTAACCTCTAACCCATCGAAACCTCAAGACCGAATGCTGCCATAGTGTCGATGATTCAAATGATTAATCTTCTCAGCATCGGTGATTGGAACCCCAAGACTAAACGTATCAGCGCTTTCAATCACTAGCTTGTCGGCGATCGGAACCTCAAGATACTAATGATTGGAGCTTTACGCCTGAATGATGTCGCATTGTCGGTGCTTTAAAACAATAGATTTGTGGTCGATGATCGGAGGCTCTCGCTACTAAGGATCGGGGCTTTACATCTGAATGTTTCCGCAGTGTCGACGTCTCACATCACTAACGACTAATCTTCTCAGCATCGACGATCGAAACCCAAAGACTCAATGTATTGACGCTTTCAATCACTAGCTTGTCGGAAATCAGAAGCTGTAATTACTAATACATTGAAACCTCAAGATTGAATGCTGCCACAATGTCGACGCTTTAAACCACTAGCTTCGCGGTTGGCGATTGGAGGCTCTAGCCACTATCTCATTGGAGCTTTGTACCAGAACGTTGCTGCAATGTCGGTGTCGTAAACCAATAACGTCACGATCGAAACCTCAAGCCACTAGACTCTTCGTCGGTGATCGGAACCTCAGACCACTAATGATCGGTGATCAGAACCTCAAGCCACTAGTGTGTCAGAACTTCAGACCACTAGATTCTCTGTAGTGGCGACGACATAGAGGACTAAATCTCTGAAACGTCGACGTCGTAGAGGATTAGACCTCCGACCTACTGTCAAAAATAAAAAGTTCAGGAAAGCTTTGTATTTCATCATACCCCAGAATAAGATTCGTCGAGTAAGAAACCGTTTCCATCACATGTATCCAATTCCCATCCGTTTCTTGCCGCAGAAGTGTCTGGAACTAATAAATAGAAGTCTGTGAATGACTCATTTCATATATAATTTCAGTTTTTGAAGCTCTTATTGGACCTGCGTAATTTTCCCAAGCTTGTCACTGTAGTGAAAAACATGAGGGGGGAATTTTGCTGTTCTTTCAGTGTTCAGTGTATATGTTGCACTCCTTCTTATTCTACCGGAGACAACCCTTTTCAGTGGCTAATGAGATGTTCTAAGCCTCGCCTAAGCCACCGAAAGCTATAACTTGTGAAATTTTTACCCAAATAAAAAACAAAGACTTTCAAACTGTCAGTGATATTCATATCCTTCATTGCATGAGTTAAATTCTTCGTACTATCAAAATAAATTATTTTGGGAGATAACAAAACTGGTGTTAGAAAGGCAAGTAAGAGACAAGCAAAAAAGATAAATTTCCAAGCTGATCAACAAGAAACATTGTATGCAAAGTGGTGAAGAACATAACATTTGTAATGATATGGCATTATTATGGTCTTAATATATTAAGATACATTATTACGATATTTTGAAGATTGTTGTATATATGTTTGAAAATGTCTAATATTGTATGCACCTATAAGTATTGTGTTTACCTTTCTCTATGGAAATAAAAACTTAGAGTTTTTTAGAGAAAAAAACATTTACATAGATTTTGTCGTAAATTCATTCTATTGTGGTGTGTTCCCATACATGTGCAGTTATACTATATTTTATCCCATAAAAGAAAAGTGTAATTGTTATTTCATAGAAATGAGATCGAGCACAATTGGCGATCGTTACTACCGATATTCACCAAGTCGTCATAGACAATATATGAAAAATGATATTAAAAGTATTTGGACAGTTGCAAATGATCTAAACATTCCCTGAGTGTATAAGCAATGGAACATATTTTCTATCACTCACTAATGTACAACATAAGCAATGGAATACATTTTCTATCACTCGCTAAAGTACACCAAGAGAAAAGGAAAGACAACTAAAAATGAGCTAGAATTTATAAAAATCCATCATGCAAAAAATGCATTTTTCATTATCTGCGGATAAATACATATATACAATGATTTATACATGTCTAGCATATTTTTGAGATGGCTAAAAAAACTCCTCTTGAGCAAGAGACAAATCTGTATGGTATCTCTTGCCTTTCGTAGAAGACTCTGATTCTCTAAAAGCTGTAGGAGGCATTATTTGTAATTTTGTTTCAAGCTCTTTAATTTTTGGTGTAACTTTTTTTTTTAATTTGCAAGCAAGACACTATTTTCTTCCATCAACCTCTTCAACTTGTCCACATTGTTGTTATATACTTCTTTGATTCTTCTTCTTCCTTACCTTCCAATTCTCGTGAATTTATGGTTCCATTGATTGGTATTTACAACCAGTTCATCTTTCAATTCCTTAATTTCTTTCTCTTGCTTTTCTGCCCTAAAATATGTCTCATTGGGAATGATAGGAATTTCCATAGTCATAGCAACTGGACCCTGTAATTCCTTCTACAAATCAATAGTTATGGATTTTAGTGTTTGAATTTCCATATCACATCGCAAATGCTGAACTTTTCGACCCACCAAGAGTTTTGATTCTAGATCTCTTATTTTTGCATCCTTTTCAACCATCTCCTCTTTAATTTGTTTATATAATGGTGATGAAACAAACCGTCATCACCTAGAGCAAAGCTCATTGCGAAGCATTTCTATAGCATCTTCTCTTGTTTTGCTAAGGACTTCTCTTGCTCTTCTAAGGACATTGTAACTGTAGGATTTTTTCTCTTTCCACCCTTACCTTTTCCTCTTTTGGTATCCTTACCCTTGTATCCTTTGGTACCCTTAACTTCATCCTCACCACATTTTGTACTGTGAATGTTTTTTCCTTTCCTTTTCTTTTTAATTGCCACTGTCTCGGAGATCCTTCTTAACTTTTTTCCTTTGAGCTTATCAGTTTGCTTAGAATTTTTTTTTCTCAAACTAGAAATGAATGCTTTTTATTTTCCAACTTTTTGTTCTTGTATTTCCTCCCACTCTTTCATCTTCAACTGGTATTCTTCTATTAAGTGTTCCTTTTTTCCAATTTCTTCTCCAATTCATGTACGTAACACATCTATGTCCTTAATGGTGGTATATTAAGAACATGTGTCCTTTTTTTCAACTCATCTCCAAGTCCATTATGTGCAACTTTTACTTTTTTCCAAAGCCTCTGTAAACATAACTCTCATTGTCTCCATTTCCTTTCCAGTTTAATCATTGATTCTGTCAAACTCTTTGGATAATTCTACATACATTTCTTGTTTTCCTTTTATAATTATGTTCACTTTTAATTGATTATCCACAACTTTCTTTTGCAACCATGCTATCTGTTTGAGGCATTCTTTAATATTATTATCTTTTATCAGGCACTCTTCCTCCAAATTTCCTGCAAAGGAATATTGTTCCTTGAAATGCTTCATTTATCATACAGGCTAAACACAAATATACTATCAAAATTGTATGATGGATTGTCTAAATTCATAGTGTAAGCCCGTGAATAAAAGATACAAAACAATCATATTCATTGTTTTTGAAGAATTCTGTCAAGAACATCTTGAGAAATCGAAAAGTCAGCAACAGTTTGTTCCATTGCACTGTCTGTAACCTCCTTCCAATGACCTCCATATACATGTCTATGTAGCTCTTTTAAAGTTGTTCCAGCGTGAACTACATCAATGGTGACAAAATCCAGAGATTGTTTTGGTGGTTTCTCATGGTTCTTAGGAGATTGTACTGACAATTCCTCATTTTTCTCCAGAGAATGTCTTGGTATTTCCTCATGGATATCAGGAGATTGTACTTCCAGTTCCTTGTTCTTCTTAGGAGACTGCCTTAGCAATCCGTCATTATTTTCCATGGTATTATATTTCCTATAGTATGTTTTATGAACATGTGGTTTTGGCCAAGATATATTTTCATGCTGATTGATGTCACAAATATCTGTTTTAATAGCATGGGGTTGGCATAAATCAATTATTTTTTGAAGCGCACCTGTGAAACTAAGGTTAACCTTCTTCAATTGGCTCTCTTGTAGGGCACAACGGATTTTTTTACCCAATAGATAAGGTATATCTATAGGTCTATCTTCAACCCAATTTATGACTACCCTCATACATTCACCCGAAATGTCCTGCCTGTGATGGTTCAAAATTGTCTGTATGACAATCTGAATCAAAGTTTTGTATATTCTAGGAGGGACATCCTGCATTCTTAAACCATTCCTTGGAACAAATACAATTTTCCTGGAAATTTTATTGGCCATTTGATTCTTCTCCAGTTTTGGGGTTTTCCAATTGCTAAAAATCTCTCTCCCTTTGCGTGAAAATTTTGTTGCTTGGGAAACTAAATTAGGGTTGAGATATACCCTTGTCCCAAAAATTCTCAATTCCATATTCACATAATCATAATTTAAAATTTCCTCATTTATCTCTTCGTTATCAAAACTGAACATTCCAAACAAAAATTTGAACACTACTGCTTTCCTCAGGATAGTTTAATACCTGATGGCCAATTCTTTTCATCTCTCCATGCGTCAATACACTCCTGTATTTTTTTTATTGTGAACCTATCATCTGTTGATGCCCTTGTTTCAAGTATGGTCATAGAAGAGGATGCCCCTGTTTCAACTACACCTATGGTAGAGGACACCCCTGTTTCAAGTGCGGCCATGGTTGTCTAGGTTCAAAGCATGATTTATGCAGGCAAACTATATTTAAGACTCAAAATTTGCACGCAGAATGAATTTTAGAAACATAACAAAGGCCTAGTGGAGGAGACTTACAAGTATTTCCAAGTCAAAATTCATTACTTGGGCTATGCGCGTTTCCCTAGGATGACATCATACTTTTTAGATTTTTTAAGACCTTGTCCTTGAAGGATAACATCACTCGCTTGTTTTAACTTTTTATTTTATTGGCCATTATAGATTTTTTTAATCATTTTTTTTAGGAGCTGAAATGAGTTTTTTAATTAATTTTTTTTATCATTAATATTTTTTGTTATGATATGTTACTTTAATCCATGATTCAATGGTGAAGTGCATTAATAATCCACCTACTGGATGGTTCCTTCATAACAAGTTTCTCTCTCTCAGGTAGGAAATGGAAGGCATTTTCCCAAGGCCAATTGGAACAATTTTGCAATACTAGTCAAATTTTGCCAACGAGGGCATTTCCTGGAATGGTACAAAACATGATGAATGGTTGTTTTGATAGGACAATATTTTATTGACCATAGATGTATTTCCAAAATGGACCCAATGGTCAAGTGAGTAAATCATCCACCTGCAAGATTATGTTTTCATATAATAATTATATCCCTCGCTAGTGAGAAATTGTGGGAATTTTCTTAAGTCCATTTAGGCCAAATTTAGGTGCAAACGGGATGAATGGGTGTTTTGGCAAGACAATATAATATTTACCAGAGACTTTTTTTATCAAAATTTAGTCAATGGTTCCTTGAATTAATCTTCCATCTGCATGATGGTTTTTTCATAACAACTTTATCTCTCTCAGGTAGGAAATGGAGGGCATTTTCCTAAGGCCACTTGAACCTAATTTTCAATACTTGTCAAATTTTACCAACGAGGGCATTTTATGGCATGGTACAAAACAGGTTGAGTGGTTGTTTTGGTAGGCCAATATTTTCTTAACCTTATACTTTTCTCCAAAGATGATCCAATGGTCAAGTGCATAAATCATCCACATGCAATATTATGTTTTCATAATAATTTTATCCCTCACTAGTGAGACATTGCGGGCATTTTCCCAAGGCCATTTAGGCCATATTTAGGTCCAAAATAGGATGAAAGATTGTTTTGGCAGACCAATATAATATTCACTAGAGACTTTTTATAAAAAGTGAGTAGATGGCCAAGTGTTTTAATCATCCACCTTCATTATAGTTCCTTCATAACAACTTTCTCTCTCTCAGGTAGGAAATTGCGGGCATTTTCCCAAAGCCACTTGAACCGGATTATCAATACTTGTCAAATTTTAACAAAGAGGGCATTTTTTTGGCATGGTGCAAAACAGGCTAAGTGGTTGTTTTGACATGTCAATATTTTCTTAAACTTATACTTTTCTCCAAAAATTATCCAATGGTCAACTGCATAAATCATCCACCTGCAAGATTATGTTTTCAGAACAATTTTATCCCTCACTGTTGAGAAATGGTGGGCATTTTTATAAGGCCATTTAGTCCATATTTAGGTTCAAAACAAGTTGAAGCAATCGTTTTGGCATGCCAATATATTTCTCACTAGAGACTGTTTATAAAAATTGAGTCAATGGTGAAGTGAATTAATCATCCACCTCCATGATGGTTCCTTCTTAAGAACTTTATCTCTCTCAGGTATGAAATGGAGGGAATTTTCCCAAGGACACTTGAACTTGATTTTCAATACTTATCAAATTTTACCAACTAGGGCATTTTCTGGCATGGTGCAAAATAGGCTGAGTGGCTATTTTGGTAGTCCAATATTTTCTTAACCTTAGATTTTTCTCCAAAAATGATCCAATGGTCAAGTGAATAAATCATTCCCCTGAAATATTATGTTTTCATAATATTTTTATCCCTCATTGGTGAGAAATGGTGGGAATTTTTCTAAGGCCATTTAGGCCATATTTAGATGCAAAATAGGTTGAAAGGCTATTTTGGTAGGCCAATATATTCTTCACCAGAGACTGTTTATAAAATTTGAGTCAATGGTGAAGAGAATTAATCATCCACTTGCATGATGGTTCCTTCATAACAACTTTATCTCTCTCAAATAGGAAATGGAGGGCATTTTCCCAAGGCTACTTGAACCCGATAATCGAAACTTGTCAAATTTTACCAACGAGGGCATTTTCTGGCATGGTGCAAAACAATATGAGTGGATTTTTTGGCAAGACAATATACTCCTAACCTTAGACATTTTTCCAAAAGTGATCCAATGCTAAAGTGCATAAACCATCCACCTGCAAGCTTGTCTTTTCAAAATAATTTTATCCCTCACTGGTGAGAAATGGTGGGCATTTTCCTAAGGCCATTTAGGCCATATTTAGGTGCAAAACAGGATGAATGGTTGTTTTGGAAGGCTAGCAAATTCTTTACCACATACTTTATATAAAAATTGAGTAAATGGTGAAGTGAATTAATCATCTTCCTGCATGATTGTGCCTTCATAACAACTTTTTCTCTCTCAGGTAGGAAATGGAAGGAATTTTCTCAAGGCTACTTGATCCATATTTTCAATGCTTGTCGAATTTTACCAACGAGGGCATTTTATGGCATGGTGCAAAATAGGTTGAGTGGTTACTTTGGCATGCCAATATTTTCTTAACCTTACACTTTTCTCAAAAAACGATCCAATGGTCCAGTGCAAAAATCATACACCCGCAAGATTATGTTTTCAGAATAATTTTATCCCTCACTTGTGAGAAATTGCAGGCATTTTCCTAAGGCCATTTAGGCCATATTTAGGTGCAAAACAGGCTAAAAGTCTATTTTGGCATGCCAATATAATATTCACCAGAGACTGTTTATAAAAATTGAGTAAATGGTCCCTGGATGTAGGTGAACATTGTGAAAAGGACAAAATGAACGATAGGGACATGGCACGTGCAAGGACAAGTGGTATCCCTGCCCCTCTAACCTCCTCTGCATAAATTGTGTATACACATGCGAAGGTTGTGGCATCTCGTATGAACTTTGGTCTCTTTTCTGGAAGTGACATGAAGAGTCATTCTGCCATGCCCTGGTTCACATGGATTCAGTACTTGGGTGGTCGTCACAGACACTCCACCATGCTTTGGTTCACATGGATATGGTACTTCGGGGATTATGGAGCGTGTACGAGGATGTATATCAATGCAACCACCGAGCTCATTTTCTTCATTCCCTTGCTGCTTACTAAAATAAAGTCCTATTCGTTATCTCGGTTCACAGCCTTTGTTGTTCAACAAGGCCTGCATGACCCTCCTGTGAATGCCTCATTCTAGTATTTATTTATCTCTGGTATTTCTCTTTCTTTGCCCAGTTCTCTGAATCTGGTTCAATTGGAAGCCTTCATCATGACCTCACAGGGAAATGAGGCAGATAACATTGACTGGGAATCATTATTTTGTGAAGAAACCCGTCTCCATATCCGCATGACCATCTCTACTATGGAGGAGGAACTGTTCGAGGAATTCAAGATCAGGCTCAGCCCTAAGGTGGTTAGAAATTATTATTGGAGGCTCAACTTTATACTTTCACGGGCCATGCATGAAAGATAAAGTTTTGGAGAAATGGTTAAGCTAACAGTCACTATGTTTAAAGAGGATGTTGAACGCAACATGGTCCACATGTCTGAAGTCATTTGTCTCTTTGAACCACCCTTTCAACGCTAACATGGAGCCAAGGATATGGATTGTGAATCCAAAGAAAAGAATATCAACAATTCCAATGATGAAGAGGCAGAGTTCGCAATGAAATATTTACAGTGTCCTCTTCCTATCTTTGCTTCTACTCCATGTTTTGCTTATGTTATATTTCATGATTTATGTTTCCTTTTATGTTCTTAAGATAGAAAAGATGCTCTTGCACAAAGGATGGACAACGACTACTATTTCCAGATTCTCTATTTGGTTACTACTCTACCCCATCTTTTTTTGGACACAAGTTTATAGTCAGGAACCATGTCTTAGGCAGACTCATATATGTACTGGTTTGCACAAATCTAAGTAATAAAAAGGCTCCTTACTGAAAAAAAGATTGAGTAAATGGTGAAGCAAATTAATCATATACCTTCATGATTGTGCCTTCATAAAAAATTTATCTCTCTCGGGTAGGAAATGGCAGGCATTTTCCCAAGGCCACTTAAACCAGATTTTCAGTACTTGTCAAATTTTACCAACGAAGGCATTTTCTGACATGGTGCAAAAAATGCAGAGTGGCTATTTTGGAAGGCCAATATTTATTAACCTAACACTTTTCTCCAAAAATGATCCAATGGTCAAGTGCATAAATCATACGCCTGTAAGATTATGTTTTCATAATAATTTTATCCATCACTTGTCAGAAATTGCAGGCATTTTCGTAAGACCATTTAGGTCATATTTAGGTGCAAAACAGGTTGAAAGGTTGTTTTGGCAGGCCAATATAATATTCACCAGAAACTGTTTATAAAAATTGAGTAAAGGGTGAAGTGCATTAATCATCCATTTGAATTATGGTGCCTTTATAACAACTTTGTCTCTCTCAGGTAGGAAATGGCAGGCATTTTCCCAAGGTCACTTGAACTAGATTTTCAATACTTCTCAAATTTTACTGGCGAGGGTATTTTCTTGCATGGTGAAAAAAAACCTGAATGGTTGTTTTTGAAAGCCAATATTTTCTTAACCTTAGACTCCTTTTCAAAAATAATCCAATGCTAAAGTGCATAAACCATCCACTTGCAAGCTTGTGTTTTCAAAATAATTTTATCCCTCACTCGTGGGAAATGGTGGGAGTTTTTCTAAGGACTTTTAGGCCATATTTAGGTGCAAAACAAGATGGAATGATGTTTTGGCATGCCAATATATTCTTCACCAGATACTGTTTATAAAAAATGAGTCATTAGTGAAGTGAATTAATCATCCACCTGCATGATGGTTCTTTCATAACAAATTTCTCTCTCTCAGGTAGGAAATGGCAGCCATTTTCCCAAGGCCACTTGAACGATATTTTCAATACTTGTCAGATTTTACCAACGAGTTCATTTTTTGGCATGGTGCAAAATAGGTCAAGTGGCTATTTTGGCAGGCTAATATTTTCTTAACCTTACAATTTTTTCCAAAAATGATCCAATGGTCAAGTGCATAAATCATCCACCTGCTAGATTATGTTTTCAGAATAATTTTATCCCTCACTGGTGAGAAATGGCGGGCATTTTCCTAAGGCCATTTAGCCCCTATTTAGGTGAACAACATGCTGAAAGGTTGTTTTTGCAGGCCAACATAATCTTCACCAAAGACTGTTTATCACAATTGAGTCAATGGTAAAGCACGTTAACCATGCGCCTGCATGATGGATCCTACATAATATTTTTCCCTCTCTCAGGGAGAAAATGGAGGGAATTTCCCCAAGGCCACTTGGGCCAATATTTAAATACTTAACCAATTTTTTCAATGCAAAGCACTTTCTGGCATGGAGTAAAACAGGTTGATTGGCTATTTTGGCAGACCATTATCTTCTTGTCCATAGAATTTTTATCAAGGATGAGTCAATGATAAACTGCATCAATCCTCTACCTGAAAGTTGATGCACTCACAAATTTTTTAGCCCTGCTAGGTGAGGAGTGTCAAGCATTTTCCTAAGGCCATTTAGTCCAGTTTTAGCTACAAAACAAGGTGACTGACTTTTTTTGGTAGGCCAATATATTCTTGACCAGAGACCTATTTCCAAAAATGATACTATATTCAAGTGCATTAGTCACACGAGGTTTTCACTTAGTGAAATCATGTCATAGCACCTTTGTTCATGGGATATTAAAGAATACCCCTAATTCCACTAGATATTGATATTTACTTACAAAAGTTAATTTGTTGAGCCCCCCTCCNCCAATACCTACAATATATTAACCTTATTTTTCACATTTAAAACCCCCCTTTATGAATGAATGTGATAAGAGATTGCTCAACAAGGTGAATTCCCTGTGATTAGTCATCCACCTATAGGATGGTGATTTCAAAATAATTTTCTCTCTCTCATTAAGTAAATGGTGGTCATTTTCCCATAGCCACTTGAGCCAGTTTTTCAGTAATTAGCCAATTTCGTCAATTAAAATTACTCAGCCAAATTTTTTGGTATTTGCAAGTATCAAAATGAAATATGAAAACATTAAAAACAAATAATAATAGAAACTCATATTCTCCAATTTGAATTGCTCAAGCATGCCAAATATTGAACCCTATGTGTGAATTTTGGTGAACTAGGGCAGATCTTCAATATTTTTTCATAATAACAATTTTTAGGATAAAATTGAAAATATTGAATAGTGGAGTAGTGGTGAATGTTAAAAAACATCATGTTCAACGTGAATCATTCAATTTGATGATGTAACGTTCTTACTAGCACATGAAGAATGTTTTTATTGCTATGTTAGATTAAATCATGTGAAATTTAGTCCTTGGATAAAAAAAGGTAAACAACCTTTCAATTTTTTCTGACATATTATATTTCAAGCATAAATGTAATACATTCTTAAACAATATCTAATTTGGTCTATCAAAAGACCCCAAGCTTCTTCAACAGCATGAAAGTCCAAAATGATCAACACATTTGATCTTGGAGCAACTACTAACGTATAGAAACAGAGTGCATATACATATAAATTGCACTTCATGTAACTGTCAAAATGAAATATTGTCCATAGAACTAAATACTAAGAAGCAAGAAAACTATTTAGACTAGTCCAGAGTTAATTTTAGATGGGTTGCCCCACAAATATAAAGAAAATGCCACTTTTTTTTGGTTTTAGTTTTTCGAAAGATCTACTTTATTTTTTCTGTAAGTGCATATGTGAACAGGTCATGTTTTGATGATTATAGAAGACTAAAATGAGTAGCATTTAGGACATTTTGAAGATAGTACAACACCATATTCTCAATAGCCCACGGGCTACAAAATGTATATCATTGTTTCAAACATTCAAATTTCATAGATCAAGAAAAATTTCATGGAAAAGAAAAACCATTCATAACATAACATTAAAATACCAGAACAATTGAATGCAATAAATAAAATGATATATTTCACCCTACATATTACACCAAACAATATAAAAAATTATTAATGAAAGGAAAAATGTTTACAAATCCAAATGGGGTACACTAGTCCTCATCCCTAATCCAAAACGGTGATGGAAAAAATATCATTGGTGTGAATCCCATGAAAAGTGTACTTGTACATGAGGTTGTAGGTTATTATACAAATAGCGAAATCTAAATTTTGGTCCCACTCTCCATTTACCAAGAGGTTGAGTCTGATCACTTGAGGCCGGAGTTGGATGATATCTATCAAGAAAGGTTGGCCATGTATAGAAAACTTCTTCCTTAAGATTTTCATAGCCTTCTATGCTGAACTCTAGAGAATTCTTCTTCTTTACAATCCCCAGAGGTACATAATGCATTGAAATTAGTTCAAAGTAACCATGAAACTCTCATCTCAACAAGGAATTTCCACATAAGATTCACTACGTATAATGTTTCGAGACCTTTTGTGATTGAAAAATTTGTAGGAAAGAAGATGAATATTGTACTCGATTGGGGTGCAATACTCTAATATATGATGTCAATGCATTGTGTCTTCCATATTTTGTAGAGGAAGCTAATCTAGCAGTCACAACTTCATTGCCACATTTTGTTGCAAGAAGTTGAAAAGTGGTGTGCTTATCATCATTCGTAGCAATAAAACGACAAAAAAATATTCTCCTTTTCGACTGCTAGTGCCCCACCTTTTAATAGAGCTCACAGTAAAGAAAACATCACCAATGCCTAAAACCCAACATAATATAACATTAGATACTCTATCTATCTATATATGAGTTGGAGAATATATATAAAAAGATACACATGTATACTTATAATCACTTATTTCAGTTTGTATCAACATACCTTGTTTTGTGTAGAACACCTCATGTGGATGCAAATTCACACCTTCAAGAATATAATGGCCTGTACCAAAAACATCTACATGATTTTCAAATATTCTTACCCAACAAAATGCTCCACCAGTTGAAACATCTACTAAACAATCCAACACTTCTATAGGATATGAAAATTTTCAATGACCAATCTTCAGACATTCCAGGAAAATTTACGTAATAAATATGGACATACATGCCTACCTGTTTGGTAAAATAAAATGGATTTGTGCTACGCACCAAAAGCCCATCCATTTGAATGAATTTATTTCTACCAATCTTAATAAAATGACCATTTTTAGTCAGTAGGGGAGTCACATCTTAACAAGATCCCATATAAAACCCTCGCTTGATGACTGCAGTTGACTATTTTTAATGATTTTCATCTGGCCCACTTGAAGTTAATTGTGATTTTATTTCAGAAAGTGAAGGATGGTGTAGCATAAGCTTTCCAATTTCATCTGCATACACCATTTGAATAGGAAGGACATAATCCAGAGTATGTGTCCATGTGTCATTGGTACTAACAGTGTAAAGAATTGGACCATCACCACAAGGAACCAACGTTGTCAACTTAACATTTCATGTATGTGACTCATCTATAACTTTGTAGATAATGATTTCTTCTAAACCATTTTCTCCTTTAAGAAGAGAAATTGTATCAAAGTTTGGAGCCTTTCCCTTAACATACTGCAGATTTTAATGATCTTGGAGTTGATAAGGTATTTCCCTATCATTAGGTTGGTTCTCAACATCATTATTGCTGGATACATCATCGTCGCTCCAACAATCAGTTTTTGCAAGTCTATATAATTTTCGTGACTTTTGTCATTGTATAGACCATTCTTGCTTCATTTTTCATCTCTTTTCTTGTTCAGCATCCTCTTCAGCAAGTATTCGAAAATATTCTTCCACAACATCTGGAAGCAATGACTTATGTACTTTACATGGCAACATAACATGTTTTGTATTGAACATGAGTAAATTTATAAGAAGTAAAATTCTATAATCATGACAGAAAGCCAAAATGGCCTACACAAGTTACAAATGACATCTTAATTTGAAAGGAAGAGTGAGAAAACAGAGTATTGATAAAGGCATAATATAAGTACTACATAAATTCTAACCTTTGGTAAAAACCTTCGATCTCTTTTCTCCTTCCAACCAAGATTTTATATTCGCATAAAGATGGTCCAAACTAATTTATGTAGTAAATAGTAAAGAGAAAACTTAATTACTCTACATATACAGTATCTGATAAATAATTTTATAGACTTCTTAAATACAAAAATTGCACAGGGGTGGCAGGGGGGTAGGGGTTATCTTTGACCTAGGTGGAAATATCATTTATTCTTATGCATGGGAACTGGCCAAAAAATGAATAATCAAGTAGAATGGATTGGCTTTGGGGACTCTTGTATTGTCATCAATAAAATGTGCAACATTCAGGAAAGGAGAGATATTGATCTTGGGAGAATCTAAAAAAGATTCTTATCCTTCATATCAGACTTGGAATTGGTATATTTTTATCATATAAAGCAAAACAATGATCAATTGGATGAAAATCAGTCCATTACTTGCTAGCAGAAGATACATTAAAGCAATGAAATTCACTTGTCTATCGAACTTCACCCTGTGCCTATAACAACAAAAAAAAAATGCACCATCTCTTCCAAAACACCTGTAACGATGAAGAAAACACACTATTTCTTCCAAATCTCAATCATAGAGTTAAACTATGAATAGATTTTGGGCCAAATCCCTAAAACTCATACGTTGGAGTTTCTTCAAAATATTTGAATGCGTAATAGTTAAAATTTGAACCAATCTCGGATTAAAAGAAACCCTAGCGTAATTGTAAGCTCATATAAGAATCTAGATAACAGATAAATGGAATGTATCTGCATACACAAATAATAAAGCTACGATGGATTTCAAGTTATCAAGGAGAATGTCAATCTCATCATAGCGTATTTGCACAAGAAAATGCTTAAAATCCATTCACAAATCTATCCAACACATTCTTATTGTTTTCTGACAATCAAATGTGACCTACAGGTATAGAGGCTTACAAAATATTTTCTTCTTTTATTTTTCTCTGTGTCTTCCTCCCACATTCAAACTCTCCATACTCTCCCCAAATCTCGACCTTCTCTTGCAACCAAGAAGAACCTCACCATTAACTACCTCTTGCATGATTTGAGGACCCTTACCAATTTTAGCCAAACTAAATCCAACAAATTCGCAACAACCTAACTAGATGGCTTCATCTCCTCACAAGGAGCTATAATTTAGCCATTATTCCCTATTCAAATTATTTAATTGATAGTGATAGATCTAACAGTAATTAGCTAGTTAAATAAACATTCAAATAGTTTTATTTTGATCTTAAGGTCTCTTTGGTTCAACCTCAAGCCACAACATGTGACAAAGGATCACATTGCTGGCTAGGGCCAAATTCCCCTACATCATTACTGCACTAGTCGATTAACAGAAAAAAGTAAAATGAATATTGTTAGTCTATCATTGTGCCATCAATTTTTTGCATAACATTTCAAGGCAATCATTTTAGGTTTGATCACAAACCGGTTGATGTGTTCGTAGATTTTGTTCAAGCAGGGTAAGAATGTAATTTTTTTTAGCACAAAAAAAAAAAATTACCTGTCCTATCACTACACCATCAATTTTTCTCAGAGGATTTCAAGGTGGTCTAGTTTGGTTTGATCAGAGACTCAGATGTGTTGAATCAATTGGTCAACAAGAAGTCCATCACTACGTCGGTTGATTAACAAAAAAAGTAAAAAAAAAAAATATTGTCAATCATGCCATGAATTTTTTTCATAAGATTTAAACCCAATCAATTTTCGTTTGCTCTCAAACACGTTGATGGGTTTGTAGATTTTGTTCAGGTAGCGTAAGAATGTAAGTTTTTTTAAGCACATAAAACTGGAAAAAAATACTTACCAGTCATATCACTACACCATTGACTTTGTTCAGAGAATTTCAACGCGGTCCGATTTGGTTTGATATGAGAGATGGAGTTCACATATTTCATTCAAGTCAAGTAAGATCTAAACATGACACGACTTTGCATATTTTGTTCAGGGTAAGATATAAAAAAAAAATGTAAATTTTTTAAGCAATAGAGGGTTCCTTTGCGAGGCGTATTTTGTAAGCAATAAAATTTTCTGTTGTACTTACAATCAACTTGGAAACATAAAACAAAATTGAAAATAAATAACCGAGGGCACATAAATCTGGGAAAAAAATCCATACCAATGGATCATGATAACATCAATTTTCTTCAGAGTATTTAAGCAAAATCCTATTTGGTTTGATCATAGCCCTAGTGACAAGAACATAGATTTCGATCAAGCACGGTAGATTGAAAAAATACGTAGATCTCTTTTGCAAACATATTTTGGGGGAAATAGAAAAAAAATGCAATTGGAGGGATTTTTTCATTGTTACACACTTTTGAAAATTTTGAATTAACCCCACATTGAATCATGTGCCAAACTCCACATTGTTTCTTATGCAACCGAAAAAAAAATTCAGGGGGAAATAGAGGTTTGACTAATTACATGATTAGTGATGTTAATTGAATTTTAATTCATTTCTTATTTAGGATAAATTTTGGGGGTGGTAATATCTTATGTAGATATCTATCATTCAATAGATAAACTTGAGGTTGGGGAAGCATACACATAGAAAATACAAGGGTACTTAAGCCACCTTATTATGCACCCTTGTAACTTCTATTGGTACCCCTTTGAGTAGTATCACACCAGTAAACACATGTATATAGAATTTCGCTTCCAGTTACCCTTAGGTATATCGAAGTCCCCAAGGTATACCTAAAACTAACATTAGATAAAACTGATCGATCGTCTTGTTGTTATAGTACACCGAGAAGAACACTCTGGGAGATCCCACATGGTCTTCACTCAATGAAACTATGTCATAGCATGTTTGTTCATGGGATATTAAAGAATACCTCTTATTTCACTAGATATTGGTAAATATTTACCAAAATCCTTTTGTTGAGCTCCCCTGCTAATACATATTTTTAATTAAAGAAACATTATTTTTACTAGATATCCCTTATTTTACTATATACCATATTTTATACCTCCCAATACCTATAAAACCACCATATCCTACACCCCCACCCCCTAATATGTACAATATATTGACCTTATTTTTCATAATTAAAAACCCCCCTTCATGAGTGAACATGATAATATATTGGTCAACAAAGTGAAGACCCTGTGGGGATATCACTTTTTAGTACCTGGGTAGATGAGTAGTACAACTAAGGGCATGGTTGAGTCTTTTTAGTTAGAGCCCTAAGAAATTAGGCTAAGTACCACTATTAAACCCTACATGTATATCAAAGAGCTATAACACTTGAAACTCCCTTATCCTTAGAACTTGATAGATCCCACCCATGGTGGAACCCAATAAACCACCTCACACCAACACCCCAAATGATATGACCTCCTACTCTACTGCTTATATGTTGGAAAACCTGAAAGCTAAATACACAAATATTAATGACCATATTCAACACATTTAACATACCATCAATAGTTGGAATCAAACATGGGGAAATAAGTTGGATACAAAATTAGACTATTAGGGGAAAAAGTTGGATAGGTAGTTGAAAAATTTGATAGTTAGTGTTATGCATGTAGAAGAACATGGGAATGAACAACACGATGAGCTACACCATGAAGAAAATTCTCATTGAGGTCTATTTAGCCAACAACAACCTCATTTGGTTTCTCATAGTGATAAACCACACTTTATCGATAATAACACCTTGAACTATTTTCCTACAATAGACTTAAACAAGTTTGATGGTTCTAGCCCATCATGATGAATTACTCAAATGGAACATTACTTTTCCCTTCATGGTATTGTCGATGCAATGATGAAACTTAAGGTGGGGTTCTTGTATTTGGATCTAAAACAATGACAATAGTGGGAGTGGCATAAAATGTCGTATGGGTGTTACATTACTTGAAGTGTTTTTGTTAAATCTCTCAATGAGAATTATGAGCGAGATCCTCACTATTTAGGGTGGGTTACCAAGTTACACCAGACAAACTTCATTACAAACTTTTTATCAACCTTTGAGAAAGTAGTCATTTGTTGACCGATAAATCTGCACTATGGTCAACAAGGGGGTGACAGCCCGAACCGAGAGTGTTTAGCAACCTCTAGTCGTTTGGGATAGTTGTACCCAAGGGGTCTAACGGATTCGTTGGTCGGCTAAACACTATCCTAATCTAAAATATAAACAAAATTGCAAATATAAACAAGATGTATAAGTCTACAAAAATGTTTATTAAAAATTCCCAAGAATGACTTTAAAATGAAAGAAAATAAAGGTGTTTAAAGAAAAGATATCAAGAGAAAAGAACTTGAAACTTGCTTGCTGAAATCCTAGCAAAGACACATCACATTTAAAAAAGAAAAAAGTCCCAAAAATGGCTTTAAAAAGAAATAAATTAAAGGTGTTTAAGAAAAAGATAAAACTTGCTTGCTGAAATCTTAGCAAACATACATCAAATTTAAGAAAGAAAATAACTCCATAATGTTCATAAAAATATGTAATTTCTAAAACTACAAATGTTTAATCTAACAGCTGCAAGAATAAATATTAACTATTTAAGTTAGTAAATTAATCTAAGTCATATCCTACCTATGAATGAAGCGTTTTAAAAGACAAATTTGAAATATGTAAATTCTAAAACTACAAAATGTTTAATCTAACAGGTGCAGAATGCAAGATTAAATATTAACTATTTAAGTTAGCAAACTAATCTAAGTGATATGCTAAGTAGGAATGAAGTCTTTTAAAAGACAAATTTGATGTATAAAATGATGATTTAACTTGATGTATAAAATGATGATTTAACCACTCTTTTACTTCAATACATTGAGAAAAAACAGTAATATATAAGACTCTAGTATCATATAGAGGTCAAGAAGAAAACATTCCAAATGTATATAACCTACATTATTTATACATCAAATCTGCAATGATTTTAGCTATTAAATAAAATATTTTATACAAACATGATCAAAATGTTTATATTTAATTGCATAGAAGAGGTGCATTCTACAACCCAATAGGAGAGAAATGTGTACTGACGCCTTTTTTTTGATCTAGCAGCAACTACCTCAATTTGGTTTACTGGCTACTGGCGCCTCTTTTACTACAATTTGGTTGATGAAATGCAATGGCAACGCAAACAATTCCGATTAATGCCATGATATCATGATCTCATTATTTATTATTCTCCAATGTGAAAACGATTTGATACAACGATTCCGTGGAATGGGGTATTCTAGTGCAATGATCTCGAACAGTGCGTTAAAATCAAAATGTATTACAAAACTAGAAATATAAAGCCAAATATACACTTGAAAACAAAATTAATTAAAAGAAACAAAAATAATTAAACTAAGAAGAAAAGAATTGAAATTTAAATTTTCCAATATTGAAATAGTTTTTTAGATGATCGATCCACATTTAGACCAATTTTCTTCTTCAAGGTTTGATAGCAATACTATTTTTACGATTCATAAGATAGAGGATAATAATCTAAGGATGTTAACTAGGATTGAGTTTGAGAGACCGTGAGATCCATTTTTAAGTAAGTTTATAGTTAGTATGAATTATGGTAAATAGAATATCAAGGCAAGAGCTATCTATTGAGTTGCATAGCATTTAATGCGGCTGCAGTAAGTTTGATGATATTCAGATCTTGAGATGCTCGAGATCCAAAGGTCATACATTAAATGCTCTGCAACTCGATAGATAGCTCTTGAGGAATATCAAAATCTTTCTTTCTCTTAAAAAAAACAGACTACCTTTTATTCTACTATATACCTGTACCTAGTAAATCTGTGATTTGATATCACACTTCAAACCGCACTGATTAAGAACTTTTACTTGTGGATAAGTTGAGCAGATGGGGCATATATTTAATAAAAGTTGGTGAAAGGTTTTAAATAATAAAAATGAGCAAAAAGGGCCTTTTTCAGTGCAATGAAATTGTGATTGATTGTAAAACAAATCAAAACTTTTCAATGATATAAAATGTGGTAGCATAATGCATTGAGTGACAGCCTTTGCATCGATTCTGGAGCAATTCTTGGAGGCCTTGTAACATTGACATATTCCTCAAAATAAAGCCATGAAACCCTTGTAATAGCTTTTTTCCAATTCACGAATTTCTTAAAGAATTACTCCCCTTTCTTTTAGTGATTTGATTATGGAGATATAGTTTAATAGTTTGGCGTGATACCTTACTATTATCAAATGAATTTATTCTTATTCTCTCGAACTTCATTGCCAATCTGCTTCAAATATTATTAAAATATTGCTTATTGTTTGACTTGTATAATAATGAGGTCATGCATCTCACAACTCTTTTGTCGATCAGGTAATAAGATCTCAAAGTCCATGGCTAATAGAAATAGAAAGAACTATAATTAAATATATTATTTAATAATAAAACTTATAATTATAACAAAATTTTAACCTAGGCCTTCAAAGTTCACCATAAATAGAAATGAAAAAAAATATAATTAAATGTATTATTTAATAGTAAAAGTCACAACTATAAAAAAAACTTGGTTAAGCAAATTTTTTAAGAGAAAGTAGTTTTTGAGTGCGTCGCTGGAGAGAGAGAGCGTCTGGTTTGCAGCGAGTTAGGGCTCGGGCGATCCCCCAGAGAGAGGCATGGCGGTGCCTGGGGGAGGGGAGGACGCGCCCCCCCCCTTTGATTTCGGATGAGGATGCCTTCAGAAGGCTCCTCCAGAGCAGAGGCAAAAAGCTCTCACCCCCGGTCATTCCAAAATTCATCAAAAAACTGGAGGAGATACCTGAAATCGCCCTTCCTGAAGAAAAAACAATGAAAATTGCTCTGGCTCTGGCTAAAAGAGGCCTTGTGGGTCAGTTCATCGGATTATGGCCCTCCGCCAAGACCACGGATGACTGGATCCAGAGGAACTGGAAGCCCAATCTAAAAAATGGTGTAACCTGTTACCCTGTCGGGCGAGGGTTCTTTGTATTCGAATTTATTTCAGAAGAATACCGTGATTTAATCTTCAGGAAAGGCCCCTACTTCATGGGAACGCAGGGCCTTTATCTGAACAAATGGACACCAGATTTTGACCCCACGATCGACTTCCCCAAAGAGGTTCCAGTGTGGGTCAGGCTCCCAAACCTCCCAGTGCACTGTTGGGACTTTGAATCTCTGAAGAGAATAGGGAATGGAATCGGCCACTTCATTGATAAAGCCGATAACAAAGGACAATACTCATGCACCAAAATCTGCGTTGAAGTGGACCTTGAGGCCAGCCTCCCTGAGGCAGTAAAACTAACGGTGGGATCCTGGACCCACTACCAGAAATTAGACTACAAGCATTTACCCTTCAAATGCAGGAACTGCCAAGAACACGGGCATTTCCAAAGATCCTGTCCCAAATTGGCTGTAGAAAAAGAAGATGCGGAGGGATGGCAGAAAGTCAAGAAAGGGAAAACCTCCAGCAACAACAAAAATAAGGAGAAAACTACCCAAGAGCCTCCAAAGGAAGGCAACGCACCAGCCAACCTTCAGGAATCTTCCAAGGATGACCAAAACATTACAAATGACCCCGAAGCTAGTGAAGATCGAGTGCTACAAAGCCCAAGGGAACCAGATCCAGTCCTCCAATCCGCTGCCTCCAACTTGCCAAAGGATCACACTAGTCTGAGTTCCGGAACAGGAGCTGACTCCTCTGAGGAAGGTGAAACTGAAGTAAGCAGTCCGTCAGTCTCTCCAAACCAACCAAAGCGTGGACGGAAGCCTGAAAAGAAAAGAAGGGAAGATCAGTCCTACAAGGACGTTGTCCAAGGCTCATAGCACACCATTCCAGAAATGATGAACACCAGATCAGGGATGAAGATCGGGAAAACCCCGAAAGGGGGCCATCCCCCTCAACCAAGTAAATAATGCAATACGTCTCCTGGAACTGTAGAGGACTAGGTAGCTCTCTAAAAGAGGAAGCAATAAGGGATTTAGTAAGAGTATTGAGGCCGGAATTCCTCCTAATCCAGGAGACGAAAATGGAGGAGGAAGTTCTCCTCCGAGCAAGAAACTCGTTTTGGAAGAAAGGCCCAGGTAGGGCTGTGAGCGCTAGAGGTGCCTCGGGAGGCTTGGCAACTTTCTGGGACTCTGCAACGCTCGATCTGGTTGAAGAAGAAGGAACCACGCACTGGTTATACACCAAGCTGTACCATAAAGACTCTGGTCACTTTGTAAGTATTTTCAATATGTATGTTCCTGTATTACTTGTGGAGAAAAAAGAGTGTTGGGACTCTTTAATTTTTTTTTAAATCCAGCATAACCCTGAGAACTTAGTTGTGGCTGGAGACATAAATGTAACCCTCGCTCTGGCGAAAAAAAAAGGGGGATCAATAGTCCGGGATCCTGCCAGGGAATGGGTGGAAGACTTGATGCTGGATTGGGACCTCGAAGATATCACCCCTGTCAGAGGAAAGTACACTTTGACCAATAAAAGATTAGGACCTGGTCACATTGCTGCCCGCTTGGACCGGTTCCTTATCCACTCCTCCTTCCTCACTCTTGGCCTGATG
Source organism: Pseudotsuga menziesii (assembly GCA_001517045.1). Taxonomy (NCBI): domain Eukaryota; kingdom Viridiplantae; phylum Streptophyta; class Pinopsida; order Pinales; family Pinaceae; genus Pseudotsuga; species Pseudotsuga menziesii. The sequence continues at coordinate 863,443 of LPNX011220437.1, read as the reverse complement.
GCTTCCTCCAAGATCCACTCGCACTACACCTCCGATCACAAACCAATCTCGCTCACCCTTTCCCCAGAAGAAAAGTTAGGCCCCATCCCCTTCTGCTTCAGTCCATTATGGGTAACTCAGGAAGGTTTCCTCGACATTGTGAATAAATCTTGGAATGAACCCGCTTATGGGTCTCCCTTCTACGTCTAGGAAGGAAAACTCAGAAGGCTCAAAGCTGATTTGAAAACCTGGGTTAAAGACCAAAGATCCCCCACAGATGAAAGGAAACGAGCTCAGAAGGAGCTGGAACGGCACCAGCTGATGATGGAAGAGTCCATTATCACCCTTGCCCTTCTCAACCGGGAAGCTGATCTCCAAAGGAAGTACCACAAAGCTTGTAGAGAGGAAGAAATATACTGGAGAATCAAATCAAGAACGCTCTAGCTTCAAGCCGGTGACAAAAACACCACTTTCTTCCACAAGCAGGCCCAAGCTAGGAAAATCTACAACTCCATCCATGAAATTCAGGTGCAAGACCAAATCATCCAAGACTTCAACGGCATTCAGGAGGCTGCCCACTCCTTCTTCCATAAGCTTTATTCTGCCCCGGATAAGGATCAGGTGGATCCGAACTCTTACCCCCTCTCAAAAATTCCAATTCTGATCAATGAAGAGGACAATCAGCTGCTGAACAATCCTGTGAGTATTCGTGAAATTAAAAAAGCCCTCTTCAAGATGAACCCAGACAAAGCTCCCGGACCGGATGGATTTACAGCCCGGTTCTATATCTCTTGCTGGGACATAATTAAAAGGGATTTGTACAAAATGATAAAAAAGTCCCAAAGCTGCTCCAAGCTGGGAGGCAGCACCAATTCTTCTTTCCTAGCTCTTATTCCAAAAGAGAAAGGAGCCAAGAATTTCAATAGATTCAGGCCAATTTCCCTTTGTAACACGGGATACAAAATAATTACCAAAATAATGGCCAACAGACTCAAAAAAATTCTGCCAAAGTTAATCCCGAAAAACCAAGGTGGGTTTGTTAGAGGTAGACAGATCCTGGACAATATAATTTTAGTCCAAGAAGCCATCCATTCCAGCCACAGGAAAAAAGAGAAAGGAATGGTAGTGAAGTTGGACTTGGCCAGCGCTTTTGACAGAGTTAGGCATGATTTCCTCTTTGCTGCCATGAGAAATTTCGGGTTCAATCAGATCTTTATTCAGTGGGTTAAAGCCTGCATATCAGCTCCCTGGATTGCTCCACTGATTAATGGCAGGCCTACCAATTTCTTCCAGGCCTCCCGAGGACTAAGGCAAGGCTGCCCTCTCTCTCCAGTGCTCTTTGTCATCCAAGCTTCCGTTCTAAGTTTCCAGCTGAATAGAAGTCTCCAAAACAGAGCTCTCTCAGGCATAAGAATAGTTCCCAAGGTCAAGGAAGTAAACCACGCCCAATTCGCTGATGACACCCTGCTATTGGGAGCGGCCAACCTCAACACAGCCAGGAACTTCAAATCAGAACTAGACTGCTACATGAACAGTTCTGGAAGCGAAATAAATCTCCACAAAAGCAAGATCTATGGCTGGAACTGCTCCCCTTTAGAAATGCTGAACATATCTCGAATCCTTGAGATGGAAGGCAACTCAATCTGGGATACCTTCTCCTATCTGGGCATTCCTATTTTTAAAGCTTCTCCCAAAGTTGTCCATTGGCTGCCCCTCCTGGACAAGATCAAAAATAAAATTCAATCCTGGGGCGCTAAATGGCTCAACAAGGCAGGTAAGATTATCTTGATAAATTCTGTCCTCACTAGTCTCCCAATTTATCAGTGCTCGGTGCTGTTAGCTCCCAAAACCATCACGAACAAGATTGAAGAGCTGCTCAGGCGTTTCCTTTGGGAGGGTGGTCGAAATAATGAAAAGAAGATGCACCTTGTCAGCTGGGACAAGGTTACAAAACCAAAGCTGGAAGGGGGCCTTCAAATTAGAGATGTGGCCACCCAAAATCTAGCTATGGGGGGAAAAATCCTCTGGAATATGATTTCTGGTAAAAACACTTGGAGCAAGCAGATCCTCCGGAAAAAATACTTCTCAGGTAACAAAGACAGGTGCCTGGAAAAGCCCACAAAAACGCAGACTGGATCTCCGATCTTCATGCTTTGCAAGAGAGCTCTTCCCTTCTTCACAGCAAAGCTCACGTGGATACCTGGTAATGGAGCAAAAATAAATATCTGGGACGACTCTATTCTTGGAGAGCAGCCCCTTAACAGCTAGATCGAGCTGGGGAACATCAAAGCGTGGCTTTCTGCTAACAACCACAGCACTTTGAGTGATATCTCATCATGGGGAAGCGATGTCAATGAGTCCTGGGTAAGCTGGAACCTTGGAGACTACCCGGATGAGCTAAAGGAGGAAGTGTTGAAGCTGCTAGATGCCCTTCAAGGAAAATCGCCCATCAGTGCCAAGTCCAAAGACAAACGGGGTTGGGGAGCTAGTACAGGTAAATACATAGCATCTGTCGGTTATGCTGCTATCTTGGAGAGGCCATGGGTTCCCCCCAATCCTGGATCGTGGAAGGCCCTCTGGAACTTCCCGTCCATTCCAAAAATAGATATCTTCATCTGGACTCTGCTCCACAATAGTATTCTCACCAATGACATTCTCAAGAGGAAAGGGTGGAGTGGGCCTTCACGCTGCCCATTGTGCAGCTGTGCTGAAGAGAACGCAGACCACCTGTTTATAACCTGCGATTTCACCCAAGAAGTATGGAGATTAACGCTGGGTTTTCTGGTTATTAGCTTACCCACCTCAGTCGTGGATTTGATTAGTCGCTGGCTCCTCCTTTATCCATACGATCTGAGCAACAAGACTCTCCTCAAGACCACGTGGATGTGGATTCCCAAGTTCCTGTCCTGGAAAGTATGGCTGGAAAGAAATAATAGAATCTTCAAGGATGAAAGCCGGGTTCCTGCTCAAATAGTTGTCAAAGTGCGAGTCATGCTGTCTGAAGTTTTAAATTCTAAGGCTATCAAGAGCAACACGTCCCCTCTCTCTGCTGATGAAGAAAGATGGCTTAAGGAGTTCAAGCCAAATCACTCCAGCGTTGAAATTCTAACTCTGGCCCACAAGTCAAGCTGGGAAATCAGGCTGGCTGAAATGGAGTTCATCAAGTGGAGATCTGTGCTAAATGAATGGTGCCTTTTCTTTGACGGGGCCTCGAAAGGGAACCCCGGTCAAGCTGGAGGAGGAGGCGTTATTTTTGACCCATCTGGCAACCTCCATTTGTCCTTTGCATGGGGTCTTGGTCAGGCATCTAACAACCAAGCCGAGCTGCTGGCACTGTGGCAGGGCGTAATCCAAGCAAGGAAACTGAACATCCAAAAGCTTAATATCTTCGGTGATTCCCGGTTGATTATCAAAGCGGTTCACTCCAAGAAGGTGCCTACGGACATTCATCTTGCCCAAATCTATAGGAAAGTCGATCTCCTCCTCTCAAATTTCAGAAATTATAAGGCTCATCATGTGCTCAGGAATCTAAACAGCCTTGCAGAGGCTGAAGCCAACCGGGGTGCCCTTCTGAACAAAAATAAGCTTATTGTCAATGGAGGAAGTTCAAACTCTGCGATCCCATAAAGTCAAGGAAAGGAAGGCCAACAATTCGAAGCTAGAAAAGAAGACCAGAATAGTGTTTCTGAAATTGCTTTGTAAAAGCCCTGGCAGCCCATTTGCCAGTCTTTAATTAAATTTATAACCGTTTTTGTAAAAAAAAAAAAAATTTTAAGAGAAAGTCAACAAGAAAAATATCTTTAAAAATTAAAGATAATTAATTGAAAGTCTATATAATTTTTTAATTAAAAAGAAAAATATTTAATTTTTAAAAGTCAAAGATAACTATTTGAAAGCGAGCAATGATTTAAAAGTTAAAGATAACTAATTGAAGGTTAGCAATGAACTAATCCCAACAATACCCTAGCCTTCAGAAGAAGAGACTAATACCAAAATTTCAAGAATTTCTAATGCACAAAGTTTTAGGTGATGGTTATATTATTATATATATATAATAATGAAACACGTTTGTCATTATTTTAGTAGTACTTAAAACAAAAGCTATTATATCAATAATTAAGATATTGATATCATTCTTGTTTTTCTTTACAGAATGTCTATGATATAGGAACACGGATACAGGTTAAAAAAAATTAGACATGAAAACTTCCAATATCAGGTATGCAAAGGTTGTCTCTAGAAATGACTCAATTTCAATGTTTTTTAATCCTTGCCAAGGCATGGATTATAGCAATGGATTAGTTGTCAAAAGTACATTGACTTTTTATTAATTTTAACAATATTATACTTACTTTAAAATTAATTATTAATTTTATTTTTTAAAATAATAAAATATGTTTTTTAGTTTTTGAAATTAAAAAATACTATTTTATAATTGGTTGCAAGCTTTGATTTGACTAAATAACCTTGGTTGGAGGTGACAATTAATTTTAAAAAATTATTTTAAAATTATTTTATTTGAAAAAAGATCTTAAATTTCCACATAGTTAAAAAATGGTACACATTAATTATTTTACAAAAACCAAAGTAGCATTAATTAGTTTTAAATTGCTCATTGATAACACCCTACTTACACTTTCAATTCCCTAGAAATTCCTCAAGATTTGATTTGATTTGATTATTTTAGATTTAATATTCATTTAAAAGTTTTATGTTTTAATTTTTTTATTTACTATGATGTAAACTTAAAATTTAAAAATATACTTTTTAACTTTTATAAAGTTATAATATTAAAATTAAATATAATTTACAATTTTTATAATGTTTTAATATTAAAATTGATTTCTTATTTATTAATTTTTTTAATTACTCAAGATTTTTAATATAAACATTTTTTCATTATTATCTAAAAAAGCAATGATTTTTTATAAAAAAAATATAAAAAATAAAAATAAATGAAATTAAAGGGATTAATCTTTTAGTTAGCCTTCAAAAACTCAAATTAGTTATATTTTTGGATTCATATTTTATGTTTAATATTTCATATTTTAAAAAACTTGATTTAAGTATTAGTTATATTTTTGGATTCATATTTTTTTTATTCATGGTAATGGTTATAAATATTTACTTATTTGTTTTTATAGTTTTGTTCACAAGTATACAATAGATGGTAAATAGATGATATTGTATTTTTATTAATTTTTTACCAACAAAAATTAATAAAAATACTCAACAAATTGTGATTTTAAACAATTCAAAACAATTTTTATAAAAATATTATTTAAACAATTTATAATAATAATGTTAATAAGACAATATAAAATTAAACAATTTAAAAAAGAAATCAACATTATATTATAAAATGAAATTAACTTTACATGTTTTACTCAATATATTATTTTAAGTAAAGAATTAAGTTAACATTACATAAATTAATAAATTGTTTTACTAAATATATTATTTTAATTGAAAAAAAAAAATATATGGGTTAGTAATATTTTTTTTTTTTGTTATGTAGATATATTATCTGAATAGTTTTTTAAGATTTAAGTTTTTAAATTTATAATAATAATATTTACAATGCAATATAAAATTGAATAATTAAAAAAATGACATTTAAAATTAAATAAATGAAATCAACCTTACATGTTTTCAAGATCTATTTTTTTAAATGTTACAAATTATGAAAAGATTATTTATTTAAAGTATTTATTTTGTTTATTAGCTATTTTACTTATAAGAATGAGTGGATTTACTCAACAAATTGTGATACAATCAATTAACTTTGTTACAAAAATATGAACTAAAATTATCATGACACAAAATAATCGTGAAATAAATACATTTTCTATCAAAAGATAATGGTTGTCCATTATAACCATTGCACATTATCTACTAACTACTTAACATCACAAAATAAACAATTAAAATTATATAAATAAAATAATGATTACATATAATCATTAACACAATTATAATCAAATATTGATGTTAATTGATTAACCATAAAACTTTAAGACCAGACAAAAGCAAAAAAGAGAAAACCTAGCGTCTTCATGCACTAAGAACACATGCCTAACGTACTTGTGTAGATTCAAAAAAGAAGCTTTCGCAAATTGATAAACAATTTAAGAAACCAAGACCTCAAAGTTCATGGCCAATAAAAATGGAAAGAAATATAATTAAATATATTATTTAATAGTAAAACTTACCACTATAATAAAACTTTATAGTACTTCATAGTAAGTAATTGTTGGCCTTCAAAGTTTATGGCCAATAGAAATTGAAAGATATATAATTAAATGTATTATTAAATAGCAAAAGTTATAATTATGAAAAGAAAAATTTGGTTAAAACGGAAAATCTTTAAAAGCTAAAAATAACTCATTGAAGGTTAACACTGATTTTTTTGTTAAAGAGAAAAATCTTTAAAGTCAAAGATAACTAATTGAAGGTCTACAATGATTTTTTTTAAGTAAAAGGAAAAATCTTTAATTTGTAAAAGATAACTAATTGAAGGTCTACGATGATGATATTTTTTTAGTTAAAAGGAAAAATCTTTAATTTGTAAAAGTCAAAGATAACTATTTGAAAGTTAGCGATGATTTAAAAATAAAAAATAAGTAATTCAAGATTAGCAATGAACTAATCCCTATAGTACACTGGCCTTAGGAGGGACTAATAAGGGAAATTCAAGAATTTCTAATGCACAAAGTTCGAGGTGATGGTTATAGTTTTATTCATCACTTAAAACTTGGCAAATAAAGGTAACGAAACACGCTCATATATTGATTTTCAAATATTACATAAAAGCCTTTTAATTTTTCATTTAATAAATGTAAATCAAACAAGTATGTTTCATTAAAAGGCTTAAATTTATTAGTTTTTTTTAAATAATGAATTTAATAAGCATTATAATTTTAGAAAGGAGATTAATCATTTTGGTAAAAAAAAACATTTTTAGTTTAAAAAAGGCTTAGTAAAAATGGAGAATTTAAACAAATAAAAAATTTATCATCTCATCTTAAATCATACTAATTAAATTTGAGACATAGGAAACGATTTGAATAAGCTCAATATAAACTTAAGAGAGCATTGATGAAGACCCACTAAGCCAAAAGATCCCATAGAGACCCATTATCTAAATCAAACCCAAGATTGTCACACAAAAATAAATCATGAAATCCAAACAACTAAGAAAGAAGATCATTATCGCATGGTGACTAAGTGAAAGAATCAAGGAGAAGTAGAAACTTTGGGATTACATCAAGCATTACAAAGTGGTAGTCTTGGTTGATAACAACAACATCCACAACTTTATTCACAAGAAATTAGCTGAATAAGTCTATTGTTATGTCCACCCAATGCCAAACTTTCAAATTATAATAGCTCATGGCGGGATGATGAAATGTGGGGGGCATTGTGAAAATATAAAACTTTAATCAGGCAATTATCATCTCAAAATTCATATGTTGGCCATAGATATGGGTGGTTGTGATATAGTTGAGGGGGCAAGATAGACATGCTTATAGGGGTAAATTACCTTGGACTTGAAGGAATTACACTTGATATTTACTCAGGACTCTCATATTCACACCTAGTAAAGGGATATAGGTAAGCTCCCATGAAATCATAAGTTCTCATTGAATGGAAACGTGATTGAAGAAATATCACTTTATAATTATTGCTCATTTCCATGCCATCGAGCCTTTGGATAGAACTACAATTGAAATCCATCCAGACGTGTATAGGGTTTTGGACAAACACCAATAGATATTTGATACACCAAAGGGTTTACCCCCATCTAAAGCAGAGCGTGATCATGGTATTCCCTTGATTTTGTGCAGTTAACCTCCAACAATATGACCATATAGGCACCCATGTTCACAAAATAATGAAATTAAAAAAGATAATTCATGATCTACTAGACGCAAGAGTCATATGTCCTATGACTACTCCATATTCATCCTCAAAGGTCATGGTTTTAAAGAAAGAATTAGGTGATTATCGCAAGTGTCCACTTTTTGGTGCCCTTAATAAGTTGATCATGAAAGATAAATTTCTCATTCGAGCCATTGATGATCTTTTCGATGAGCTCCATTGGGATAAAAATTTCACCAAACTCAACCTTCATTTAGGATACCACCAAATCAGGATGAAAGAGGTTGACATTCCAATGACATATTTTTGGACACATGAAGGACATTATGAGTTCTTAGTAATTCCCTTTAGACTTTACAATGCCCCCTATACTTTTCAGAGCCTCATGAATAAAATTTTGGGGCCATCTTTGTGATTTTGTGTTGGTTTTCGTTGATGGCATTTTGATTTACAATAAAACTTGGGATTCCCATATGCACAACATATTGATGAATCCTTGAAACTCCTTCAACACCAATAGTTGTTCATCAAACTATCCAAATGTGCTTTTGGGGTCTTAGAGGTAAAATACCTAGGTCGCATTATTAGACAAGATGGGGTGAATGTGAACCCCAAGAATATTGTGGCAATACAAGAATGACCCTGCTTTAAAACCTTAAAGAAATTATGTGGGATTTTAGGCTGTACGAGCTACTAGAGGGAGTTTGCGAAAATTATGGTAAAATTGTCGCCACATTGAAAACCATGCTCAATAAAAATGCCTTTGCATGGAACAAAGTGGTAGAATAAGCATTCTTAGTTCTAAAGCAAGCCATGTCAACAATACCAGTCTTAGCTGTGCTTGGTTTTATATAGATTTTTTTTTGAAGGTGATGCCTCTAGAAAAGGTTTGGATGTAGTTTTAATGCAAGAAGGAAGACCCTTAGCATTCACAAGTAACTAGTTGTATGAAATGAAATTGGGTAATTCTACATGTGAGAAATAAATGATGGTCATGCTATATGCAGTTGACACATGGCAATTGTATCTCATAGGGAGGCACTTCCAGATCAAGACGAATCAACATAGACTAAAGTATTTTTTGGAGCAAAGGTTGTGATACCTAGAACAAAAGAAATAGGTTACCAAAATTCTTAGCTATGATTATGGGATCATCTACAAAAAGAGAAAAGACATTGTTGTTGTTGAAGAATGTAACTTCGAAAGATATTCTTATTGTACTTTTATTGTATTATTGTTGTACCTCCTTCGGGAGATGTTATTGATGTACTTGGTCATGCAAAAGTGTTTATAAGAATCATTGTAACCCTTCCGTTGTAAGTCAGGTCAATAATACCCACAAGAAATATTATTTAAATGTTATTTTGAATCTCCCTAGACAACTTGGCCATGTAAGAGTAAGAGGTTGGCCCAGATAGGTAAAAAGGTCACACAATGAGTATAAATAGAGAGGGTGCACCTCTCATCTGGACACACACTCAACTCAAGCAAGTGCGTGCGCGCACGCGCACGCGCGAGAGAGAGAGAGAGAGAGAGAGAGAGAGAGAGAGAGAGAGAGAGAGGTCACACAATGAGTATAAATAGAGAGGGTGCACCTCTCATTTGGACACACACTCAACTCAAGCAAGTGCGCGCGCGAGAGAGAGAGAGAGAGAGAGAGAGAGAGAAAGGTCACACAATGAGTATAAATAGAGAGGGT
>LPNX011220437.1:830225-852128 GCA_001517045.1 Pseudotsuga menziesii | reverse complement strand
TTGAATTGTCATTTCCTGTATATCTAATTGTTTAAATGATATTGTTCAGTTGTGTACATATTTATGTTCCTAGATTTAGGAAGTGTATTATGCATGTTAGAGTGTTTGCATTAATGAACAATATACCACTAATATGCATGTGATGCGTAAGTGGCCTATGGTGATGCACAACATTCCATGAGGAATTATCTCTTATCTAGAATAAAACCTCTTTGTTGACATATTGAGAGTAGTGCACAATCTTATTTATGTTCTGGTAGAGATGGAAGGAATCTATTAAGTTATCGTATGCATGCAAGATATGGATGAATGTTGTGATGAATCATTAGCTAAAATGGTTGCATAATTATGTGATTTATGCATTTTCATTGTAATGTCAATATGATTTTATGATTATGAAATATAAAATGTTATAATTATGAATGTTACTAATCATGCAACTAAATTTGATTTGTACGAAACTTCATGTACAATCACCTACAAGAGAAAGACGATGAGACTTGTTCCAGAGAACAAGTGGTGACGATTCAACAACAACCTTCATTTACAAGATAAAGGAAGATTCACTCCAATGAAGTATATGAAGAAGAAACTGAACCTCCCAAATTTATGGACATAATAATGGAAGAGGTGATTCTAGAAGAACAGAGGATCATGATATGACTGATCCACAGAGACCAGTAGATCCAACCCGAGAGGAGAATAAGAGAAGATTGTCTTGGGCGTGAGAGATCATACATAATATAGAAAAGTATGGTGCTCCAAATGTGACTTCCAAATAAATCAAGAGGCCTTGATAATACCCTAGTTATGTGGCACTATTATGTGACATCAATGATGTAGATCCTTCCAGCTATGAAGAAGTAGTCAAGAAGAAAGTACCAGTGAAATCAATTGATCAGATTTTGAATGTAAGGTTGGGGTTAACATATATTAATGGAATTTCATGTAGACTATAAGGTCATCCCATTCTTTGCCATTTTTTGCACTTATTTACATATCCTTTGTAGTCCTTATGAAGTGATGACCACCATAGTACAAAGTATAGGATTTTTCTGGTAGGTGTGTCAGCATGGATATGACATCTTGTGGTTTTTGAGAGTGATTCTTCAAAGATATCATGTCGTTCATGCTCAATTTTACTTCAATGGAGTACATTGTGAGGCCCAAGCTTGTATAAGTACCCATTAATTAATGTGTATGGTGTTTCTTTCATTACTATGATATTTTTCTTCTTATCTTATGTTCCTTGAGGGGCTTGTCCTTCTTATAGGAATTGTGGAATATCTGCTAATTATTTTGGTACAACTTTTACACTGAAAATATTTCACCATCTATGTTGAATGGGACTTCTCTAGTTTCTATATGCGACAAGTGGTATGGGCCAACATTTGACTTTCTAGGTTGGATTAAGATTTCAAATTCAAGTTCTTGAAACAATAGGAGCGAACTACATATGCGACCATGGTGGAGTAGTTTATTTATCAAATATTTTAGTGCTTGATGGTATGTATAGAATACAAAGGGTTTATCCAATAAATAATGTCGATATTTTTGCAATGCAAATATCATACCCAATCCTTCACATTCAGTCATTGAATAGTTTATTTCATCTTTATTCAAATTTAGGCTTGCGTATGCATTTGGATAGTCACATCCATTATCTCCTGGTTGTATTAATATTGGGTCGACTGCAATTCTTGAGGCGTCGATATGAACATGGAACTTCTTCAACTAGATGAGAATTTTAAGTATTGGTGCTTCAACTACATTCTCTTTTAAGCAACTCGAAGGATTCTTCACATTCTGATGTCCATAATAATTCAAACTATAATCTGGGTATTTATTCCCGGGGAAAAGTAATGTTAGAATAATGTAAGATAAACTTCCTGTAATATCCATTATAACTGAGAAAACTTCTTACTTGCTCGGGATTTACTGGGGTTTTTAAGCCAAGGATGGGTTTTATTTTAGCTAGATCCACATTTATGCCATGATCCTTGCACATGACATGGACCAATAGTACACCTATTGGTTTGGAAAATATAGATTTCTTTATATCTAAGGATAATTGTATTTGTTTGCACCTTTCTAGAATTAGGCAAAGCCACTACATGTGGTATTTTAGCATTGAATATATAGTCTATCCATCAAAGTAGACAACCATTGTTTTATATAAAAAATGTTGGAAATATTTTATAACTATTTTGGACAAGAAAACTGGAGCATTCTTTAGGCCAATCGACATGAATTTGTGGGAAAACAATCCAAATTCATAAACAAATGTAGTGCTATGCTGGTCTTCATTTTATATTGTAACCCGATTATACCTCGAAAATCCATCGATGAATGAGTAACATTAATGCCCAACAAATTGATTAATGTTATCATCGATAAAATGAGTCGAGATTGGGTTTGTAAGGGTTACTTTATTGAGGCCTCTAAATTCAACACATACGTGGAGTCTCTTTTGGTTGTGCTTCTTTGGTTGGATGTAACATACCCAACCCTATAGAACACACGAAGGTATGTAATTGGGCTCTTTAACAAAGGATATGTCTGAATCTATTCTAATAATAGTGGAATAATACTCATTAAGGTAAGGATAATATTCCAAAAAATAAATAAATTAAAACATTCACCCAATAAGGAATATTTCCCTTCCAATGCAACTTAGTTCCCCTTTCTACATGCCATGCAGGGTAATGACAAAATAATACATTCAGACGAGACCTATTCGCATGATGACCAATTTTAATTACACCTTTGGGAATCCTCTCCATAGATCAGTTGAAAAAGGAGGACCATCTAACTCGCCCTAGGAGGGTGCATCTTTCTATGGAAGGAGTTTTCAATTATGTGGATTTTCAATTTTTGACCTAACATTGCTGTCAGGAAAACTAGGGCATTAAGTATTTTGCAGTTCTATCCACATATTTGGGAAAATGAGTACATTGCTCAAATCGCCTTGAGGAGGATCATATTTCTATCCAATCATATTTTCAAGTCACCAAAGTTGAAAAAATATAGTTTCTCTATCAATCCTTAGGTCCAGAAGCAGCTTTCCAAAAAGATTTGAAGCAAGAATTTGATTGAAGCACTCTCATTGGTAAGTTATATTCTCTTTATTTCCATTTGAGGTTCTCATGTAATCAAGATGAAAAATAGTACCAAGCTTGAGTATAAGCTTCAAGGAGTTGAGAACTTCCGGGCATGGAAGTATAGAGTGCTTCTTATACTAGAAGAGCATGATTTGGAAGACGACATCAAAGGAGAAGTTATATAGCTAGAGGGAGATGAGGACAAAGCTACTTGAATAAGAATAACTTGGTGAAGTCCAGGAGTATTATTGCATATTCTATCAAGGATCATTTGATTCCATAGGTATACTCCTTGAAGACTCCTAAGGAGATGTTTTATGCCTTGACTAGCTTATATGAAGGAAATAACATCAATAGGAAGATGACCTTGAGGACTCAACTCAATGTTGTGAAGATGCAAAATTTAGAAAACATACACTCTTAATTCACAAGAGTCTCCCAGATCAAGGAACATCTAGAAGCTACTGGAGACAATGTTGAAGAAGCAGAAGTGGCAATGACTACCTTGAATGGTCTCATAAGATCATGGGAATATTTCATTCAAGGAATTTGTGCTAGAAGAAAGCTCACCAATTTTGGTAGGATGTGGGAAGAATGTACCCAAAAAGAAGTTAGATTGGAACTAGGAGAAGATAAGATGGGTGAATATGATAATCAATCCCTAACAACTCATGCCAAGAAGGAAAATACCAATTAGAAATAAGAGCACTCTCATAAGAATCCTAGAAGATTCCAAATGAATCATATATATTAGAAGGACTAATCAAGTTTCATATGTTATTCTTGTGATGAGATGGGACATCTTGCAAGAGATTGCCCCAAAGGAAAAGGCCATGCAAATAAATGAAAGAAGAGGAGGTATAATGTTCACGCTACATAAGATGATGAACCAATTAAGAAGAGAGCAAGGGAATATTCCTCAAGTCATATGTACTTTTATCTAGAAGGATTCACCACATAAGACGAAGATCGTGCTCCATGGAAGAACCTCTTATCCATTTCAACATTGGACAAGAAGGGGTGAAGTCATGAATGAATAAGAAGGGACACTCATATTCAACACCAGTACACAGTTCTAAGTGAGCTATGGTGTAGGATACTTTCTCAACATTGTCGATCATGAAAAAGATAGGAACATGTCCTCATAATTAGACGATGGAGTAGAACACATTGTTAGAGAATAGAGTAATTCTTGAAAGGAGGAAGAGATCAAGAGGGAGCCTACCAAACAAACAAAGATAAGTATTTGAATTGTCATTTCCTGTATATCTAATTGTTTAAATGATATTGTTCAGTTGTGTACATATTTATGTTCCTAGATTTAGGAAGTGTATTATGCATGTTAGAGTGTTTTCCTCAATGAACAATATACCACTAATATGCATGTGATGGGTAAGTGGCCTATGGTGATGCACAACATTCCATGAGGAATTATCTCTTATCTAGAATAAAACCTCTTTTTTGACATATTGAGAGTAGTGCACAATCTTATTTATGTTCTGGTAGAGATGGAAGGAATCTAGTAAGTTATCGTATGCATGCAAGATATGGATGAATGTTGTGATGAAGCATTGGCTAAAATGGTTGCATAATTATGTGATTTATGCATTGTCATTGTAATGTCAATATGATTTGATGATTATGAAATATGAGATGTTATAATTATGAATGTTACTAATCATGCAACTAAATTTGACTTGTATGAAACTTCATGTACAAGAACCTACAAGAGAAAGACGACGAGACTTGTTCCGAAGAACAAGTGGTGATGATTCAACAACAACCTTCGTTTACAAGATAAAGGAAGATTCACTCCAATGCAGTATATGAAGAAGAAATTGAACCTCCCAAATTTATGGACATAATAATGGAAGAGATGATTCTAGAAGAACATGAGGATCATGATATGACTGATCCACAGAGACCAGTAGATCCAACCCGAGAGGAGAATAAGAGAAGACTGTCTTGGGCATGAGAGATCATACAAAATACGAAAAAGTATGGTGCTCCAAATGTAACTTCCAAAGAAATCAAGAGGCCTCGATCATACCCCAGTTATGTGTTACTATTATGTGACATCAATGATGTAGATCCTTCCTGATATGAAGAAGTAGTCAATAAGAAATTACCACTGAAATAAATTGATTAGATTTTGAATGTAAGGTTGGGGTTAACATATATTAATGGAATTTCATGTAAACTATATGGTCATCCCATTCTTTGACATTTTTTACACTTATTTACATATCCTTTGTAGTCCTTATGAAGTGATGACCACCATAGTACAAGGTATAGGATTTTTCTGGTAGGTGTGTCACCATGGAAATGACATCTTGTGGTTTTTGAGAGTGATTCTTCAATGATATCATGTCGTTCATGCTCAATTTTACTTCAATGGAGTATGTTGTGAGGCCCAAGCTTGTATAAGTACCCATTAATTAATGTGTATGGTGTTTATTTCATTTATATGATCTTTTTCTTCTTATCTAATGTTCCTTGAGGGGCTTGTCCTTCTTGTAGGAGTTATGCAATATTTTCTAATTATTTTGTAACTTCTACACTGAAAATATTTCATCATATATGTTGACTGGGTCTTCTCTAGTTTCTATATGCGACAAGTGGTATGGGCCAACATTTGACTTTCTAGGTTGGATTAAGATTTCAAATTCAAGTTCTTGAAACAATAGGAGCGAACGACATATGCGACCATGGTGGAGTAGTTTATTTATCAAATATTTTAGTGCTTGATGGTATGTATAGAATACATAGGGTTATCCAATAAATAATGTCGATATTTTTGCAATGCAAATATCATACCCAATCCTTCACATTCATTCATTGAATAGTTTCTTTCATCTTTATTCAAATTCAGACTTGTTTATGCATTTGGATAGTCATATCCATTATCTCCAGGTTATGTTAATATTGTGTCGGCTGCATATCTTGAGGCGTCGATATGAACATGGAACTTTTTAGACTATTTGAGAATTTTAAGTATTGGTGCTTCAACTACATTCTCTTTTAAGCAAATCGAAGGATTCTTCACATTCTGATGTCCATAATAATTCAAGCTATAGTCTGGGTATTTATTCCCGGGGAATAGTAATGTTAAAATAATGTAAGATAAACTTCCTGTAATATCCATTATAACTGAGAAAAATTCTGACTTGCTTGGGATTTACTGGAGTTTTTAAGTGAAGGATGGGTTTTATTTTATCTAGATCCACATTTTTGCCATCCTTGCATATGACATGGACCAATAGTACACCTATTGGTGTGGAAAATATATATTTATTTATATTTAAGGATAATTGTATTTGTTTGCACCTTTCTAGAATTAGGCAAAGCCACTACATGTGGTATTTGAGCATTGAATATATAGTCTATCCATCAAAGTAGACAACCATTGTTTTATATAAAAAATGTTGGAAATATTTTATAACTATTTTGGACAAGAAAACTGGAGCATTCTTTAGGCCAACCGACGTGAATTTGTAGGCAAACAATCCAAATTCATAAACAAATGTAGTGCTATGCTGGTCTTCATTTTATATTGTAACCTGATTATACCCCGAAAATCCATCGATGAACGAGTAACATTCATGCCCAACAACTTGATTAATGATATCGTCGATAAAATGAGTCGATATTGGGTTTGTGAGGGTTACTTTATTGAGGCCTCTAAATGCAACACATACGTGGAGTCTCTTTTGTTTGTGCTTCTTTGGTTGGATGTAACATACCCAACCCTAGAGAACACACCAAGGTATGTAATTGGGCTCTTTAACAAAGGATATGTTTGAATCTATTCTAATAATAGTGGAATAATACTCATTAAGGTAAGGATAATATTCCAAAAAATAAATAAATTAAAACATTCACCCAATAAGGAATATTTCCCTTCCAATGCAACCTAGTTCCCCTTTCTACATGCAATGCAGTGTAATGACAAAATAATACATTCAGACAAGGCCTATTCGCATGATGACCAATTTTCATTACACCTATGGGAATCCTCTCATAGATATCTAATCAAATAAATAATCATACTTACATTCTTTCACTGAACTCTATTTATGATAATAAACATTAAGCATTTCAACATTCTAAGGAGATAGAGTTTAAAATCCTAAACATGGTAGGTATTATAGCAATAAATTCAAAATTCCAATCACCTGTTGGATTTCATTCAGTACATCCATACATGGCCATGTGTTCTACCTTAAATATCAGTCCATCCCATGAACATAATTCCACAAAAGACTAGCTTCTAACATCAAAATAAAATCAACATTACTATCTGTCCTTAAAGAAGATTTATACATTAATGCATATTGGTTTTAATAAATGAAATTAGCAGTCTATAAAACCATGTGGTACATGATATGGTAAATCCATATATGGCCATATGGATTTTCCAAATATAAAACCCATAAATTTTCATAATCCACAAGCAAATATCCTCCTAAAACATACATTAAATCAACAATATACTCTACCTCAAATAACATATTTATAACACTACTTTTGGTCATATTTTTTGTCATTAATTACTAGTAATAGATCCCATGGATGATTTGATCCATAAAAACCATACATGGCTTTATGGACGGTCCTAAAATTAAACCTCCTAATAATCATAAATTTCATAAACAAACTAGCGACTAACCACTAGTCTAACACATCAACATACCTCTTTTGTGAACTGGCAATTTATCAACATTGGGTTCTCCATTCACCATGAGCATATATACAAATCGAAAACATATAAATGAAAATATAAATTAGCTTCCATGGGAACATGTACAGAAACATACTTAAAGAGTATAAATAACATAATTACTTATTTTTTTTAAGGGTGCAACTGGCATCAACTAGACAACTTTCCTCCCAGCCTTAGACATTGTCAATCCAATCTACTTATGAAATTCACCCCTGAGTTGAGGTATTTGAATTCACACAGTCAAGGGCTCTTCTAAATCAATCTCTTAGGATAAAACTTAGTCCCACAACATGAGCAACACAAACACATGAATTTCTTCCAGGGGTTTCCCCCCTCTCCACCCACTTACTCCTCCACCCCACTACCAAGACAATGGTAATCCATTCACCTTCTTGGTGCCTCAATACACCACCAAAATGGTAATCACTTCACCTTATATATTCCTTAGGACATCACCAAAATAGAAATCCCTTCACATTCTAGGTCCCTCAAAACATCACCATTCACCATCAGGATTTTTGTGCAGGTCCAGGATGGAGACAAGTGGTAGGTACCTTGTAACTATATCATACTAAAGAAAATATTAGTTTGATGAGACACAACTCAATACCTGACCACCTACTTGCTCCTCCACCCCACTACTAGGTGAAATGGTAATCCCTTCACCTCCTAGGTCCCTCAGGACATCGCCATTCACCATCAGGATTTATGTGAAAGATCAAGACAAAGTCAAGCGGTGGACACATAGGAACTATACCAGAGTTGATAAGGCTTACTCTAAACATGAACAATATTCATGTGCTCCAATCACACAGTTCACACACATAGTAGAGCATACATGGGTTCCATGCTCCCAGGATTACCCATCTCTCAGCAATCATGGCATGCAAAAATATCCTTTCTTCAATGAATGAAGGAATGAATAATTGAGAATTCTCCTCAGAGGATATGTATTAAACTATAAGACAAATTGGTGTAATTTATTGCACAATACCATACTAATTCCTTCTTTTGGAATTCACATTCTAGTAAGAGAAACCCTTATATGTCACCAACAAGCTCAACAATGAAAGAATGAATGTCCTCCTTATAAATATGAATCTCTTTATTCTAATTCGAATTTCCTCCAAGAGATTGACTAGAGACTAGTTAGAAACAACTCTCAATCACGAAGTGCTCCTCAAGACCATTGACTGTCCCATTCAAGTTCTCAACATAATAACTTGAATCCATTGGTACTAACTCTAAACCACAAACAAACACACTCATAATCACTAAATAACTCAAACTTGTCAACACCAACTCAAACCCACCATAATTGACTCGAATTAGCCATAAATGACTCCCCTTGCATGAAGGTAACTTGAATTCTACCTACTGACACAAATTTTCCAAAATTCACTTCCATGCACTCAATATAACTCAAATTGACCCAAAAATGTTCAAATTAACTGAGGATGACTCGAATTCATGTCATTAATTGGAGACTACTTACTTTAGACACCAATTAATTGAGGATAACCCCCAATTAACCAATATAATTCTAATTGAGTGTCATCTACTCCAATTCACTAGAGTTACTAGGGTGCATGAGTGCATGTATATGGGTACAAGTTGCATGATGCATAGTATATGGTTGCATGGGTGGATGAAAAACATTAATTAGATAAAATAGGATCACCATGGTCCAATAAAATAAAAATTAAGAATACTAGAGTACTGTTAGGGGGAGCCATAACTTCTAACCCCAACCCCTTCACATGTGGAACCCAATATCCCACAACAATGTTGTTTTCCATGTTGAGCCATTATTTATTTATAGATAAGTATACTAATAATAATAATATCCAGGAACCTACTGCCACTATAATAATCAAATAACAACATTAAACATGTAGGGGCTTATCGTCGAGGCATTACATTGGACAACCATGGGGATAGCCCACTCCGACTCTGATCAACTGGGTATATTATTCCTGCGTTTAACATATTCTCAATTTATTTCTTGACTATATATTTATACTTGTGCGCTAACTTGTATGGTCGTTTCTTGATAGGTTTGGTGCCAGACATTATGTTAATTTTCATTTCTCCCATTTCTTGTACCGGTCCTTTCAAATATTTATAGTCCTGTGCAAAGACATCTTGGTACTGCTTAAATAGATTAGCTATTTGTGTATTATGTTACTCAATCCAATAGTCACCTATATTTTCCATTTTTGGTTGTCCATCAAAATATATGTTGACTTTTTTTGTCTTAATTTCAGCATCCATCCACTCTAGTGCTCTTGATTAATTGATTAATCATTCTCCTTCTTAAATTATGTAAAAGTTGGTGAAACTCCTTGTCATCATATTCATTTTCATTTTCTTTGCTAGAAATTTTATAAAAGATATTTATAGGATGAATTACTTGTTGGTGATTTTTCCCATTATAAGATTTTCCCATAAGTATGTTCATTCTCCATGTTCAATCAAGTCATAGATTGGTCCGAATGTTTCTTTTTAATAGAAATTGATTTACAATGTGAGGTTGGTCAAACACTCTGGTTGACTTCTTGCTTTGTTGGTTTAATGAATTGATGTAATTCTTGTACTACTTCTTGAAGGCATTATTTTGCAGGTGAGAATGAGAAATATTTGATAAAATTTTCCTTAATATTTTTCCAATTAAAAGTTTCCCCTCTTGCTTCTTCCATTTTATACCATTTTTTAGGAAAGTCGTCTAACGTATTTGGGAACAAATGCGTCCATATTCTTTCATCCCTATATTTCTTCCATTCTTTTTCACAATTTTCTATACAGTGCGCGACAGAGTCTAGACCTTGGAATTTTTTTTTGAATTTCTACTTTGGAAGTTAATTACTTTTCCCCAAAACTTTTAATGAAGTATGTCAAATTAGTCATCCATGTTTGTAGTCGTGACTAATGGGTGTCCCACCATCGAGCTTCTTGACTAGTGAATGTTTCGACTAAGTTTTGCAGTCGGCCTTACTCATCGATGGTTTGGGATACTTCCTCTACATGAACTACTAGCAACTTGTGTTCCTTGAACCTTAAAAGGGGTAGAATCATCGATTCACGTTTTTTCAGTATAAGGGTTGGATATTCTTGTTCTTTTTTTGAAAATATTTGGTATTATAGTTATTCCAAACATTGAATTGTTGGCCTCCGAGGGATGATGTTAACCGTCCAACATTCTCTTACATGTTTTTCATAATTTTTAATATGCTAGTCATATAGTTCTAAGTCGACATGGGAGAACCCAGGTGAATTTATCCAAATTCATTTGGTTCTATTGAATTTTCATTATCTTGCATAAATTGATATAATTTCCTTATATCTCCATGGTTCTGCCCAAGGTTTCCCTTGAGATGGATTAATAGGTACTATAACCTTTTTTCCTTCTCCTTTCAGTTTTATTTTGTCTTTTTCTAAAGACATGGAAGCTTTCATTTTTCGACCCCAAGGATGACTGACTAATTCCATAATGGATTTGGATTCTTCTCTTGGGTCAATGATTTCAAAATCAATATGCGTGGTAGTAGCCATGATCGTAGTATTAACATTTTTCCAAATGTCAATGGTTTAATCAACCATTGGTCAGAAAGTTTAAGATAAATGCTCGAATATACTAGTCGTGGTTGAACTAATGTTTTCCAAGTAGACCTTATCATTATGTTGGCTTTGACTAGAAGTCTAGGACAACTTGTGAAATTCACAACCCTTTGACTTCGAGGTCGATGAGGGGGCCAATATAATATTTATCTTTTTGATCTAAACTGCAAATATCTTTTGAAATCCTTTCATTCCCTAGATTATCTTTGATAAGATACATTAATTCGATTAGTTGTGCACCATCTTCTTCTTTCATTAGAAGTTGTAGTAAGTCACTAAGTGTTTTATTTTTGGATTCTGCAATATTTTCTTCAGAAGCAATTTCTTCAAATATTTTTGTAGCATTGTTAAAGATTTATTTTTTAATCAATGGGTTAGGATAGTTATCTTCTTTCCTTCGTATTCTTGTGACGTGGGGGTTATCCCCTCCAATATATGTGCCTTGCTTGGTTATTACTTCAAAAATTTTAGTATTCAATGCTTCAATTTTAGGGACACTAGACAAGATATTAATATTCTTTTTATTATGAATTATTTATACCATAATGGATCACTCTTCCAAAGTGTGGTCTCCCACCCCACTCTTTGTACAAAATTTGAGATTTGTTCTATTCTTCCATGTGAAGTGGGGACTCGAATGTTCTTCACTATAGTATATGAAGCATTGAAATTTTGTACAACCTAATGGATGATTTCCTTGATTTTTGTATCTTCCATGATTTTTATATCCACCTCGTCAGTTGTTTCCATTATTGCGGTGGTCATTGTTGTGGGAGTCTGTCACATGCCCCAATTTTGTAAAAATAAAATAAAATATTATCATATTTGATTTTATTTCAAGACAATATGATAAATTTTATGCTAAGTTGTAATTGATGACTTAGCAGAGTCAAGGATGTTGAATGTAATTATGGATATTTTAATTATAAATAAATAAAAAGTGGAGACAACAGCTTGGGAGAGCTGTTAAAAAGAGTGTTTACTGGTCAAGTTGGTGGAGAAGACTGGGTGGAGAGAAAATAGACAAGTGGTAGCATCCTCAAACACTTCCAATGTTGCAGGTGGCAACCTCCCTACATTTGGGGTCATGATCCCCTAAGAAAGTGGGATAAGAGCAGGTGGATCAATTAATGAGAACTACCCAAAAAGACCTAGGCAATCTTAATAAAAATGCTCGTTGAAGAGAGCTGAGGCTGCTCATTCCAAGAAGAGAACCATTCAGGTGAATGTACTTTAGAGGATTTCATTGGGAAGGGAATTTGTGGAATGTGTTTGAGGGGTAAACTACAGAAAGTGATCTAGTACAACTTTTCAGCTGAAGGATCTTGCTGCTGAGTGTAGAGTTAGTACTAAGTCATTGGACTAGTATTTTGTTGCTTGCTCCACCAGTTCTCAGCCAAGGAGACCAGGAACATGCTCGGGGGTCCTGAGAAGACGTTGTTTGAGCGCTCTCTAGGAGTTGGTAGGGAGGATCGGCCTCCCAACACTGTTGTTGTCCAACTTAATAAGGTTTTGCAGTCTTTCATTTTTATTGTGTTAAATGTTCAAATATTAGTCTGAATGATTATTGAATGTTAAATGTTTAGTTGTGATTTGATAAGAGTTAGTAATCTTTTAGTATTTGAGAAACTGATTCTGAAATTGATGAAAAATAATCCCAGCCTGTGTTTTTCCACATCAAGAGTGGACCAGACCGTACTCCACCACAGGCAGTGTATTTAAATAGATTATAGATATGTTAGAAAACTGAAATGAACTAATGTATTATGCAGTAACCTATTTCTGTATGTAGTTGTTATCAGAGAAGATCAATATCATGTTAGTTAAGTTTATTGTTTAACCAAAGTGTTGTTGTAAGAATGCTAGAAAAGAAGTAGCCAAATACTTTATAGATAGCAGGTTATAAGATTAACAAGTTATTACTTTCATGCAGTACTTTATTTTGTAAGTTATACTATTAACCTGTAACAGAGGCAGAAGAAATAACTTAATTATAGCATTTATTTTATTCTGCGAAGGAAAGAATAAGTCTGATATACATAGTCTATTACTGTTCATAATAACTAACTATATCTACAAATGTTCATACTTGAAGTAGGTTATTACTAGCTTAATTAAATTCTATAGATAAATTAAATACAGAGATGAAGAACATCTAAACAAAGAACTTTAATAAACCTATCTATATTTTATTTTAAAAACAATTAGAATACATTGATAGATATTTAATAAATGTTAAATAATAAAAGAACTAAATTATTTTTCATTAACATAAACAAAAAGTACTTGTAAAAGAAAGTACACGGTCGAAACCCTAAAATAACAACTATATTATAAGTAACAATCATTTAAATAATAATCAGAATTTTTGGATTAATTATTATCCAACAACTAAATTATTGAAAATTTAATAGTCCAGTAAAGACAGTAAAGAAACAACCACAGTAAAATAACTGGAAGAGCTCACTATTCATCGTAAAACATTAAATAAATCAAATAAAGTTAAGTAATTAAAACCTTAATAAACAAATTGAAGAATTTTTACCCAAAAGTCACCTATAGGTAACCCTAGCTCAAATATTTGAGCCTGTAAGTAAGTAATCATAACATGACAGTATAACATTCATAAAAACTAGTAACACTATTATTAACATAGAGTAAACAATTTACAACAAAATTTCTATTACACTGACGAATAAGGGTAAAACCCTAGATTAAAAAATCATCTTAAAAGTATAAATATAATCTAAGTTCGAGTTAAAAAAAAAAGAACTCTAGGCTTTAAACTAAACTGTGCATGTCTTGACACGCCGCAAAATCTATAAACATAACATTGTATAAAAACAAGTAAACAACATTCACAGGTCATGGCTTGAGCCGGAGTACCCTGCTAGAAGCAAGGGTTTAACAAGAACCAAATAAGAAATATGAAGAGGAGTAACCCAAGAAGGGTAACAACTAGGCCGTAACCTATCAACCAGAAACTGTCCCTAAAGGACTGCACAAGCAGGGTATGCCATTTGTTAACGAGGGCTTACTCGTAACCGAAGTGCTGGATCCTTCCTTAAAGTATCGTTGCCACAAGACAAGCGAACTGTCACCGACAAGCATTAAACCTAAGTTAATTAAAATATGTTCCAGAACTGTAAACTGAAGTAAAATTCAATTCAAGAGTTTTTAAGAGTTACAGTACCTGAAAGCGAAGGTTATAAAACCACGAAGGAACAACAACACCTCCACCAGGGAAACAAGAAGCCAAGTCTTCATTCACGCAGCGACAGAGGAACTGGAGAGCCATGTACAAGCCACTGACAACAGTAGTAAGGAAGAGGTATGGGCAACAACCAAGCAAGAATTAGACAACAAAGCTGAAGTTGTCACCAACAATGCAAGGCATGGAAATGAGACTCTCAATCCCTACGGCACTGGCAGTGCTATAACCGCAGTAAGCGAATTATATAAACTATCTTTGCAAGGGAAAGCCACGGAAAAAACAAACAAGGAGCCTCTTGTAGGTCGTAAAACTTATGCCATGACTCTCTACAAACCTTGCAGAGATAAGACACATAGTTCACATAAAGAGTTTTAGAATGGATAGCGTATACTAAAATCAATTTAATCTAGAACTCGGAGCATAGCTAGCAACAACAAGGTAGCATGGCCTCCATGGAAAGGGTTGCAGAGCGGCCTGAAGGCTCGAGAACTACAGAGGGAAATAACCAAGAGTAGGGTTACAAGGAGTCTTATAATTCCAACACTTGGCCGAGAGAAGACGACGTGGTCACTAAATTTTTTTAACGATGCAGTGGGTTGACGCAATAGTTACCTGCATTACAATGATAAACAATAATTTGGATTATGGAGCACGTTGCATATAAACCCTATTATTACCTTGTATTCGATTATACCGTATATTGTATGGTATGATAGTTAGTACCAAAAAAATAAAACACACGTTACACTATACGTTGACCTAGCAACCGGTGTCACCTCGTAAACTTTAGTTTATTTCGAATTGATTCAGGCATAGAAATTTATGTCATTGTCAACCTTATGTCCAATATATCGTAGCATCAATATTACATTATGGATACTGATAAACTTTGTTTTAATCTTGACTTTGATTTGCGTAGCAATCATGTGTTATGGGAGATGCCAAGTAAAAGGGTTATATAATCACTTAACCACTATAGTTTTCTATGTGTAGAAACATTATAATCTATGTATGGCTAATCTCGTTTCTAACAACAAATTAAGTTGTGACTTTTGTAAAAATTGCACAGCATAATATTAAGTAAAAACATGAACTCTATTTTATACTAGTTTATAACTTGAAATTAATTATAAACTTGTATGTCTATAAACTAGATAGTTTATGCATGTTATAAGTCTCTTAGAAACCAATAAATTAGTTGGTAGAAAAACTACGAATTTGGCTATGTATAATATAGGAATACTGTGTTTAGATTCTTTTACATAGCCCAGGTCAACAAGACATTAATAGAATTTTGGTTGATTTCTCAACACGGCATTTGCTTTTAGTTCAACATGTCCTGTAAAAACCCCAAATTTTTCAAAAAATTTAAAATTTTTAAATTTACAAAACATTAACGTAATGCAGTTTAACTAATCATTAATTAGTTATAAGTTAACAGCTTGATATTGAGTTCATCAGTTGGTGATGTTTAGAGATAGAACAGATCTTTCAGTTTACTGACTTTTGTTCCTTTTGTGATCATAAGGTGAGTCTGTCATGCAAAACTAGGCTTACTTAGCTTTCGAGCTAACGCAACGGTTTTCACTTTTCTTACAGATATACAGGTAAAAGATGGTGGTGCTGTTTTTCAAACTTCTAAAGTTTTTATTACAAGTTTGTTGCAAGAGCAAAAGCTTAATAAGAAAAGTAAGAGATAATCCATTTCAACTTATGCTAAGGTATAATTAAACTGGCTCTTTTCTACCAGAAGTATTTTATGTTCTTTGTTGATCAATTAACATTTCCATTTCTGTTACAGTTATAATTATAAAAAGTATCTTACCGACTCTTAAAATCAAAGTAAGAGAGACAGAGTTATGAATTCTATAGTAAACATCCAAATGCAATAAAAGCATTACAAAGTCAATTAAAAATTAAAAAGGGGTTTTATGTACTACTAATAAGGTATGGCCTATTCTTGTCAAGTCCCAACTTATTATTGAGACTAATACTTTAGGTAAAAACATTGTTTCTACATAGTAGTTACTATTCTCTTTCCTTTATCACTTTGTACCACCTGCTACTATCTTCATCACTGTAATTAAATCATTTAAATAAAAACAAGTAGAAAAGGGTCTATTCCACAGTCGTCTACTTTAACACCCTACTTTATAATCTTTTGAACTATGCTATCGATAATGAAACTTAGCTTATAATGCTAAAAGTCATTGAATGATTTTATAATGCTTATCATAACCCTGATGCTTGGATTTAGACCAAAGACTAAATGTTTCAAGGATGATTTTACACTAGTGATAAGTTATTAATTAAAACAAGGGTTGATCATAAGCTTAGGAGAAAAACCATGATTATGATCAATTTAACATTCAATCTTGACTTATTAAAATTTCCAGTTCTTATACTATCATTCCCTATACTTCTTTTATGAACTATAGTACTATAATTTATAGAGAAAAGGTCCATATATACGAACTACACCATGGTAAACCTTTAACTCCTTTAACTCTTATATATTATTAATAAACATTATAACCTTCCATCGTATAATTATTATTATAACCATGGTTAAGGTTACGTATTAAGAATCCAATGGTCATACTTATAATATGAGGAAATTGTCAAAGGTTTAACATGATTTATTTTTAAAGATTAACAAATTTAGGGTTGAAAATGATAATTGCTTATCATTTGAATGCAGCGTAGGATTGAAGGATTTCGCACCAAAACTTTGGATAACCTTTGATTAGAAGAATGATTGGGTGAATCATTTCCTCCAGCGAGTTGTGAGTTTGAACTATATTCATGACCCATAGCGTGTTAAAAGATTTAATGACTAACATGGCAATGCCCCAGACATAAGATGCATGGTTAAAAGAGTGTTGGTAAACCCTATCCTTCATTATCTCCTCCTCCTTCGGCACCTGTCGCTCTGCGATGGTCCTGGGGCACCCTTGTGTTGCCTCTCTTCTGCAAGTGTCCTCCACCTCGTCCTCTGGTTATGGCCCAGTCATTACGTTTTGAAGGATTGTTCCCTACGTTGATGTTACTACTCGGTCAGTTGATAATCTCTTGAGCTTTCCTCTACCATACTGTAACAAACCCTAGCCTATGATAATCACCTCCCTCAGTGAGGTTCGATGGTTTTAACTTGCTGTAGTGAAGTTTGTGCACGACTGAGAGTTATTCTTTCTCTCCCTCCTTGCCGTAGGGTTGGCTCCTTTCGCAAATGGTTGAACGCTGCTACCAACGGTCGTGCCTTCTCAACGGAATAGGTAAGAAATAAAGAACTTCAATATTTGCTTACTGTTTGTTCTTAACTTTCAGTTTTTATTGCAGGTTACAGCATTTTAATAATGAGGTTTATTCTCTGTACTTACAGGTTCTTCAATCACTTACGTACGCGGCCATGGGTGTAAAGACATGGGCAGCAGTCTGCAATTCATGGTAAGCCTGGTTACACCATGGCTTGTTCTCCTTATGGTTTACGTTGGAACTTTCGGGGGTTGGCTTTAAGAAGCCTGAAACCCTTACGGCCTTGGTTTGATCTTATACACTACTGGTTAAAAGAAACAGTGGGAGAAACCCCTACGCTATGCGAGGGTGTTACGGCTTAGGCCGATGTTGGAATTATTAGTTTCCTTCTGTGTTTTAAATACTATAAATATGAAGAAGTACTGGCTGTAAGCCTGTCTGAGGATGAGGTTACGACCTCGACTCCTTGTTTTCTTTTACTGTACTCTTGAATATTTAGGGTTTTCACCCAGAGTTTTATAATATAACTTATTATAATGTTTTCTTGTATCTTTTGGTTTGTTTATCGCATACATTTTAAATTTATGCTCTGTATAGGAATAAACAAAATATAGGCTTATAATAGCCTATATTGTTGATTTATAATACGGTCGTAGGTGAAAATATTGTCTTATCTCTTAGTATTTATTTTACTTGTATAGGTTGGATTTATAAGGTTAAACCTTAATTTTACAGTTTGAGAATAAGTATAGTTTCTTAATCTGACATTATGTGTTAAAATATACACTCTATTTGTAACTGTGAGTAAATAAATGGATATTACCATATTGTTTAAGCTCGATGTTCGAGCAATCTACTGTTCTGTTATTTACTTTTGTTTTAAATTATGCAACTGAGTTATTTTACTATAGATAAATTCTTTTATAAAGTTACTGTCAAGGTTATGTACCTGGGTTATACCTTGATTTACTTGTTATGAATAACTTGTTAAGTGATATATAGGGTTTATACCCTTAAGCTATATAGGTTCTTATATTTTGCTTTTAATTTATTTTAACCAAGTTTCTAAGAAATGTCAAGTTATCCTGTAGAACAGAGTATATTTAACTCAG
Source organism: Pseudotsuga menziesii (assembly GCA_001517045.1). Taxonomy (NCBI): domain Eukaryota; kingdom Viridiplantae; phylum Streptophyta; class Pinopsida; order Pinales; family Pinaceae; genus Pseudotsuga; species Pseudotsuga menziesii. The sequence goes on along the minus strand of LPNX011220437.1, from coordinate 833,105 downwards.
GATTGTAATTTAAACAATATTAACATTCCTTAAGTTTAAAAGAATAACATCTCTATGTTGGATGATATAAAAGTATAATATTATTATAACGATAATACTTACTAATACCAAACAATGATCCTGTCTTTATTGAAGTATTAGATTCTCCATATGTACAACCCTTGTTTATTTTATAGCATATAGAAGATAGCATTATGCGGTTTTACTTCCTGTACTGATATGCAGTTACTTAAAGAGTTCTGATAATATTTAATCTGTCTGTTAAGTTAGGATATTACTTATGAAAAAAAAATAAAAAATCGAATAACACTTCTTATGATCTATCTTATATAACCATATATATAGTATCATGCATTTATAATCCATAAAAGATAGGGTTACCATTCTAAATAATGTTAGAAATTGGTTTAATAAAGAAAAGGAAAAGTAAAGGAAAAGATAACATTAATGTAATACATCATTTCTAACTAGTTTGCTTGATTATAGAGTTAAATCTACGTTTATTTACTTCTACATTCAGTACTGTTACTTGGACATAACCAGTTAAATTATTTTTAAACTAGAAGGAAGAAATAGTAATGTTTTCAATATAGTAGAATGAACTAAAGTAACCTTAATCTATCTGCTTTGATAATAAGACTACTGAAACGATTACTGTACAAAAACTAGTTTTATCTGTAAGCATGAACAACTATCAGTAAAAACAAACATTCATTCTAATGATATGTAAAGAAATAAATGTCTAATTTATAATCTCATCATACATCTTTCTATAATTTCTACCTCTGTGCTGGAGTACGGTCTGGTAGCCCAGATATGGAAAAACACAGTAGGTCTTTATTTTTCATCAACAGGTTCAACTACTGATAAACTAGAACAATTACATCACTAACCAGCTAATTCTTCTGTCAAATAATACAAGCATAACATTCATCCATTCATACTCATTAAAACATAAATAGATAAGTAACAGAACCTGTTTGAACTGGGACAACAACAGCAATGGGAGGCCATTCCTCCCTACCAACTCCTGGAGAGCGCTTAGACAACGACTCCTCAGGACCCACGAGCTTGCTTTGGTCTCCCTGGCTAGAGCTAGGTGCAGTAAAGTCAGATACTAGTCTTCAAACTCAGTATTAACTCAGAACTTATCAGTAAGTTCTCCCAGCTAAAAGCTGTAATAAGCCAAGTTACTGCAGCAATCCTCTCAGACAACTTCCTTACTGTTTTTCCCTCTTTCCTCAATGAATTTCCTGAATAACATTCACCTGAATGAATCCTCTTTGGAAAATATCTGAGCAGCCTTAGCTCTCTTCATTGAATACTTTTAAAAGATTGCCTAGGTCTTTTTTTGGGTTAATTGTCATTTAATGAGCCACCTACTCTGATCCCATTTTCTTGGGGAATCATGACCCCAAATATAGGGAAGTTGCCACCTGCAACTTAGGAAGTGTTTGAGGATGCTGCCACTTGTCTTTTTCCTTCCACCTAGTCCCATCCACCAGTTTGACCAGTAACCTCTTTTTAACAGCTCTCCCATACTGTTGTCTCCACAATTTATTTATTAATAATAAAATATTTTGAATTACATTCCAATTCTATTGACTCTGCTGAGTCATCAATTCCTACTTAACATTAAAATTAACACAATGTCTCAGGAATATAATTAAAATGATTTACATAATTTTACAAAATTGGGGTATGTGACATACACACCCCCTTAAAATGTAACATCGTCCTCGATGTTACTTATTCTTCATTCTCTGCAACCTCCTGGAACATATTCGGGTATGCTTCCCGCATCTTACTTTCCAGTTCTCAGGTAGCTTCTTCAGGACTAAGGTGCTTCCATTGCACCTTCAGTTGTCCAATTGTGCGGTTCCGCAGAGTAATTTCCCTCCTCTCGAGGATACAGTCCGGTTCCACCAGAACTTCCCCTTCTGGTTCTACCTGTACAACATTCCAATCAATCACATGAGTAGAATCATGAACATACTTTTTCAGAACAAAAATATGAAAAACATTATGCACTTTTAAGTTAGGTGGTAATGCTAGCTGATATGCAACTTGACCAATTCTAGATAAAATTTCAAACGGACCACAATAACGTGGCGCTAATTTTGCACAACTCCCAAATATTAGGGAGCTCTTCTTTGGTCTTACCTTTATAAACACGTGCTCACCCACCTGGAACTCTTTAGAAGTTCTTTTCAAATCTGCTTGGCTCTTTTGCCGATCCTGTGCAACCTTCAAATTCTCTTGCACTTGTTTCACAATCTGTTTCATTTCTTTCAATAATTCGGGTCCCAACACTAATCTATCTACTGGATTATTCCAGGAGATAGGAGTGTTACATTTACGCCCATACAGAATTTCAAATGGGCTGAACTTAGCTGATGATTTATAATTATTATTGTATGCAAATTCTGCTAAATGCAAGTAATCCTCCCACTTACCTGGCTGATCCTTAACATACATTCTTAACATATCTTCCAGCACCTGATTTAATCTTTCAGTTTGTCCGTCCGTCTGAGGATGGAAAGAGGTGCTGAAATTCAGTGTTGTGTTTAATCCCTTAAACAAGGATTTCCAAAAATTTCCTGTGAATTTAGGATCCCTGTCTGAAATGATAACCTTTGGTACACCATGTAACCAAAAAATATTCTTTAAGAATATGTCTGCTATGTTTGCAGCCTTGTAAGTGGTTTTAACAGGAATAAAATGTGCTGCTTTACTTAATTTATCTACTACCACCATAATTGAATCATTCTGATTCTAATTTCTGAGTAACCAGTAATAAAATCTAAGCTGATTATTTCCCATTTCCAACTAGGAATAGGTAAAGGTTGCAGTAACCCAGCTGGACGTTGGTTTTCTATT
>LPNX011220437.1:802515-829963 GCA_001517045.1 Pseudotsuga menziesii | reverse complement strand
GGTGTCGCCACATTTTTAAGGCATGAATAACAACAGCAAGTTCCAAATCATAAGTGGCATAATTCTTTTCATGGATCTTTAACTTCCTGGACTCATAGGTAATGACATGCCCATCCTGAGTCAGCACTCTGCCTAAACCATCATTACAAGCATCGGTGCATACCACAAAATCCTTATTAGGATCTGCCATTCTTAGAATAGGCGCAGTTGTTAATAATTTTTTTAATTTCTTAAAACTTTCTTCACATTTTAAGTTCCAATCAAATTTCTTTCCTTTCTTTTGCAAGGAAGAGATTGGATTAGCTATTTTTGAAAAGCCTTCAATGAATCTCCGGTAATAATCGGTAATTCCCATGAAGGACCTAACATCTGTTACGTATTTTGGTACTGGCCAATCTTTGATTGCCCGTATCTTTTCAGATCAACTGAAATCCCTTCCTTAATCACCACGTGACCTAATTACTGGATTTCATCCCTGAAGAAATCACACTTGCTGAAATTTGCAAAAAGTTTTTGCTCTCGCAGTTCTTGTAAAATTATTGGTAAATGTTCCTTATGTTCCTCTTCATTTTTAGAATAGATTAAGATGTCATCGATGAATACGACAACAAATTTATCTAAGTATTTATGCATTATATTATTCATTAGGCACATAAAGACAGCTGGGGCATTAGTAAGCCCAAATGGCATTACGACAAATTCGTAATGTCCATACCTTGTTCTAAAGACTATCTTGAAAATGTCCTCTTCTTTAATTCTTACCTGATGATATCCTAATCTCAAGTCTATCTTAGAGAACACCGTAGCTCCACGTAGTTGATCAAACAGATCATCTATGTGGGGCAACGGATATCTGTTTTTAATTGTCATTTTATTTAGTTGACGGTAATCTATGCAAAGTCGCATAGTTTCGTCTTTCTTTTTGACAAAGATTACTGGTGCTCCTCAAGGGGACACACTAGGTCGAATGTACTTCTTATCTATTAATTCTTTTAACTGTGATTTTAATTCATTAAGTTCCAGAATATTCATACAATACGGAGCTTTCGAGCTAAGTACAACACCTGGTATTAGCTCAATAGTGAAATCCAGTTCCCTCCTGGGAGGTAATCCTGGAATTTCCTCCGGAAAAATATCAGTAAATTCATTTAACACAGGAATATCTTCTATTTTTATTTTATCTTTTTCAGGTTTACTTGCCTCATCTGTAATAGTTACAGCATAGGCTTTGCACCCTTTTCTGACTACTCTTTTAAGTTGTAAGGCAGAAATCTTCCTGATTACAGTTTTCCTAGGAATACCCTTAACTGTTACTGGTGGTTCATTATTATTTATGCACGTAAATGTTTTATCAAAACAGTTTAAAACTACCCTGTGCTGTTCTAACCAATCCATACCAATCAATAAGTCATACGAGCCAAGTGGCAGAACATTTAGCTTAACAATAGTTTTAAAATGATTCATAACTAAAGCACATTCTTTCACATAGCAGGTTACTTTCCTTTTTGCCCCAGTGGCTAATTGAACTAACCAGGAGCTATCAAACTTTTCAACAGTCAATTTACACTTTTCTACTATTTGAGGTGAAATGTAACTAAGACTAGCACCTGGATCTATTAAAATAGTTACAGGGGTTTGGTTAACCATACCTTCTACTTCCACCATGGAAGTCTGATAATCTGCTTGGCGATTCTCCAACGCTGCATTGATTCGGGGCATAGTCCTTGCAAATTCTCCAACCGTCATTTCATCTTGTATAGTATGAATATTGCTATTTGGCTTCTTCCAATTTGGGCAGACTAAAGCATAGTGCGGGCCATTGCACTCCTAGCACTTAACAGGCTCCTTCCGTTCGAAATTCTTAGTGAAATTTCCATGATTGTTTGAAGCTTCCTTGCCCTTGAAGTTATTGGAATTATTGGAATTATTAGGAGCACCATTTCTGTTTCCCTGGAAGTTCTTACCATTAGAATGATTTCTGTTCTTATTATTCCTGAAATTCTTCTGGGGTACAAACTCCTTTTTCTTGAACTCAGGATGATTACTGTTCTTTTTAGCCTTCCAGTTGGCTATACCTTCTTTCTTTTTGTTTTGTTCAAAACAGAAATTTGCCTTTCTCATGGCTTCTTCCAGAGTCCTTGGGTTATCATACTTGATTCTATCCTTGATATGATATGGAAGGCAGCTGAGAAACCACTGTACTTTAGGTTTCTCATCAACTAAATAAGGCACATACCTTAACAGACTTAAGAATTTACTGTTTAAGTCCTTCATAGTCATGGATCCTAACTTTAAATCATAAAATTCTTTCGCCCTTTCTTCATAGTATTGTTCGGACATAAATTTATTCTTGAAGTACCTTTTAAAGGTACTCCAATTAAATTCTTTTTCTTTGATCCCCTTGACTCTTTTCAGATCTTGCCACCATATATCTGCCTTTCCAGAGAGATTATAGATGGCCATTCTCGCCTTCAACTGATTTGAATAGTTGTATATCTGAAAATATTTTCTCACCCCGAATAACCAGGACTTTGCCTCTTCCCCTTTTTCAGTCTCTCCGTTGAAAGTTGGGGGCTTTATTTTTTTGAACTCCCCGGAAATCTCTTCATATGGCCTGTACTTTTTCTTTCTGTTATACAACTCAGCCTCACTACTGTCACTAGTAGTGTAATAGCTTTGTTGTTCCCTGAATCCTTCAGATGATGAACTGCTTTCAGCTTTAGCTAGTTTCATCTTTTTAGATCCGTTCTGATGGCTAGCTTCCTTAGATTCAGATCTTTTACTCCTCCCTTCAGTCTGAAATTTTTCCATCAAAATTTGGTTTAACTCCTCCTAAGTCTTTAAAATTCTCTTATTATCCTTCTTGACTGATTCCATTTCAGTCTTTAAATCCTTTATAGTCTGCATCAGCTCTGAAGAGTGAGAAGTTACCTCTTCTAACACAGGTCCTCTAGACATCTGTCTTGTCTCAGTGATTGGAGACTCCTCCCCAACATATTCTCCTAGCTTCACCATACCTGCCTGTTAGATTCAGAAAAAGAAATTTTATGCTTTTTACATAAAAAAAAAAATACAGGTTAGTACATTATTTTTACTGTTCTGTGGAAACTAGTTGGGCCACATCAAGGCCTAGTGTTTGAACCATGCTCTGATACCACATGTCAAAACCCCAAATTTTCTGAAAAATTTAAAATTTTTAAATTTACAAAACATTAACGTAATGCAGTTTAACTAATCATTAATTAGTCGTAAGTTAATAGCTTGATATTGAGTTCATCAGTTGGTGATGTTTAGAGATAGAATAGATCTTTCAGTTTACTAACTTTTGTTCCTCTTGTAATCATAAGGTGAGTCTGTCATGCAAAACTGGGCTTACTTAGCTTTCGAGCTAATGCAACGGTTTTCACTTTTCTTACAGATATACAAGTAAAAGATGGTGGTGCTGTTTTTCGAACTTCTAAAGTTTTTATTACAAGTTCTTTGTAAGAGCAAAATATTAATAAGAAAAGTAAGAGATAATTCATTTCAACTTATGCTAAGGTATAATTAAACTGGCTCTTTTCTAGTAGAAGTATTTTATGTTCTTTGTTGATCAATTAGCCTTTCCATTTCTGTTACAGTTATAATTATAAAAAGTATCTTACTGACTCTTAAAATCAGAGTAAGAGAGACAGAGTTATGAATTCTATAGTAAAAATCCAAATGCAATAAAAGCATTACAAAGTCAAGTAAAAATTAAAAAGGGGTTTTATGTACTACTAATAAGGTATGGCCTATTCTTTTCAAGTCCCAACTTATTATTGAGACTAATACTTTAGGTAAAAACATCGTTTCTACATAATAGTTACTATTCTTTTTCCTTTATCACTTTGTACCACCTGCTACTATCTTCATCACTGTAATTAAATCATTTAAATAAAAACAAGTAGAAAAGGGTCTATTCCACAGTCTTCTACTTTAACACCCTACTTTATAATCTTTTGAACTATGCTATCAATAATGAAAGTTAGCTTATAATGCTAAAAGTCATTGAATGATTTTATAATGCTTATCATAACCCTGAAGCTTGGATTTAGACCAAACACTAAATGTTTCAAGGATGGTTTTACACTAGTGATAAGTTATTAATTAAAACAAGGGTTGATCATAAGGTTAGGAGAAAAACCATGATTATGATCAATTTAAAATTCAATCTTGACTTATTAAAATTTCGAGTTCTTATACTATCATTCCCTATACTTCTTTTATAAACTATAGTACTATAATTTATAGAGAAAAAGTCCATGTATACGAACTACACCATGGTAAACCTTTAACTCCTTTAAATCTTATATATTATTAATAAACATTATAACCTTCCATCGTATAATTATTATGATAACCATGGTTAAGGTTACGTATTAAGAATCCAATGGTCATACTTATAATATGAGGAAATTGTCAAAGGTTTAACATGATTTCTTTTTAAAGATTAACAAATTTAGGGTTGAAAATGATAATTGCTTATCATTTGAATGCAGCGTAGGATTGAAGGATTTCACACCAAAACTTTGGATAACCTTTGATTAGAAGAATGATTGGGTGAATCATTTCCTCCAGTGAGTTGTGAGTTTGAAATATATTCACGACCCACAGTGTGTTAAAATATTTAATGACTAACATGGCAATGCCCCAGCCATAAGCTGCATGGTTAAAAGAGTGTTCGTAAACCCTATCCTTCATTATCTCCTCTTCCTTCGGCGCCTGTCGCTCTGCGATGGTCCTGGGGCACCCCTACGTTGCCTCTCTTCTGTAAGTGTCCTCCACCTCGTCCTCTGGTTGTGGCCCGTTCATTACGTTTTGAAGGATTGTTCCCTACGTTGCTGTTACTACTCGGTCAGTTGATAATCTCTTGAGCTTTCCTCTACCATACTGTAACAAACCCTAGCCTGTGATAGTCACCTCCGTCAATGAGGTTTGATGGTTTTAACTTGTTGTAGTGAATTTTGTGCACAGCTGAGAGTTATTCTTTCTCTCCCTCCTTGCCGTAGGGTTGGCTCCTTTCGCAAATGGTTGAACACTGCTACCAACGGTCGTGCCTTCTCAACAGAACAGGTAAGAAATAAAGAAATTCAATCTTTTCTTACTGTTTGTTCTTAACTTTCAGTTTTTATTGCAGGTTATAGCATTTTAATAATGAGGTTTATTCTCTGTACTTACAGGTTCTTCAATCACCTACGTACGCGGCCATGGGTGTAAATACTTGGGCAGCAGTCTGCAATTCCTGGTAAGCCTAGTTACACCATGGCTTTTTCTCCTGATGGTTTACATTGGAACTTTTGGGGGTTGGCTTTAAGAAGCTTGAAACCCTTACGGCCTTGGTTTGATCTTATACACTGCTGGTTAAAAGAAACAGTGGGAGAAACCCCTACGCTATGCGAGGGTTTTACGGCTTAGGCCGATGTTGTAATTATTAGTTTCCTTCTGTGTTTTAAATACTGTAAATATGAAGAAGTACTGGCTGTAAGCCTGTCTGAGGATGAGGTTACGACCTCGACTCCTTGTTTTCTTTTACTCTACTCTTGAATATTCAGGGTTTTCACCCAAAGTTTTATAATATAACTTATTATAATGTTTTCCTGTATCTTTTGGTTTGTTTACCGCATACATTTTAAATTTATGCTCTGTATAGGAATAAACAAAATATAGGATTATAACAACCTATATTGTTGATTTATAATACGGCCGTAGGTGAAAATATTGTCTTATCTCTTAGTATTTATTTTACTTGTATAGGTTGGATTTATAAGGTTAAACCTTAATTTTACAGTTTGAGAATAAGTACAGTTTCTTAATCTAACATTGTGTTAAAATATACACTCTATTTGTAACTGTGAGTAAATAAATGGATATTACCATATTGTTTAAGCTCGATGTTTGAGCAATCTACTATTATGTTATTTACCTTTGTTTTAAATTATGCAATTGAGTTATTTTACTATAGATAAATTCTTTTATAAAGTTACTGTCAAGGTTATGTACCTGGGTTATACCTTGATTTACTTGTTATGTATAACTTGTTAAGTGATATATAGGGTTTATACCCTTAAGCTATATAGGTTCTTATATTTTGCTTTTAATTTATTTTAACCAAGTTTCTAAGAAATGTCAAGTTATCCTGTAGAACAGAGTATATTTAACTCAAGATTGTAATTTAAAAAATATTAACATTCCTTAAGTTTAAAAGAATAACATCTCTATGTTGGATGATATAAAAGTATAATATTATTATAACGATAATACTTACTAATACAAAACAATGATCTTGTCTTTATTGAAGTATTAGATTCTCCATATGTACAACCCTTGTTTATTTTATAGCATATAGAAGATAGCATTATGCTGTTTTACTTCCTGTACTGATATCAGTTACTTAAAGAGTTCTAATAATATTTAATCTGTCTGTTAAGTTAGGATATTACTTATGAAAATAAAAAAATAAATCGAATAACACTTTTTATGATCTATCTTCTATAACCATATATATAGTAGCATGCATTTATAATCCATAAAAGATAGGGTTACCATTCTAAATAATGTTAGAAATTGGTTTAATAAAGAAAAGGAAAAGTAAAGGAAAAGATAACATTAATGTAATACATCAGTTCTAACTAGTTTGCTTGATTATAGAGTTAAATCTACGTTTATTTACTTCTACATTCAGTATTGTTACTTGGACATAACTAGTTAAATTATTTTTAAACTAGAAGGAAGAAATAGTAATGTTTTCAATACAGTAGAATGAACTAAAGTAACCTTAATCTATCTGCTTTGATAATAAGACTATTGAGACGATTACTGTACAAAAACTAGTTTTATCTGTAAGCATGAACAACTATCAGTAAAAACAAACATTCCTTCTGATGATATGTAAAGAAACAAATGTCTCATTTATAATCTCATCATACATCTTTCTATAATTTCTACCTCTGTGCTGGAGTACGGTCTGGTAGCCCTGATATGGAAAAACATAGTAGGTCTTTATTTTTCATCAACAGGTTCAACTACTAATAAACTAGAACAATTACATCACTAACCAGCTAATTCTTCTGTCAAATAATACAAGAATAACATTCATCCATTCATACTCATTAAAACATAAATAGATAAGTAACAGAACCTGTTTGAACTGGGACAACAACAGCAATGGGAGGCCGTTCCTCCCTACCAACTCCTGGAGAGCACTCAAACAATGACTCCTTAGGACCCCCGAGCTTGCTCTGGTCTCCCTAGATGGAACTAGGTGCAGCAAAGTCAGATACCAGTCTTCAAACTCAGTATTAACTTAGAACTTATCAGTAAGTTCTCCTAGCTAAAAGATGTAATAAACCAAGTTACTGCAGCAATCCTCTCAGACAACTTCCTTACTGTTTTTCCCTCTTTCCTCAATGAATTTCCTAAATAACATTCACCTAAATGAATTCTCTTTGGAAAATATCTGAGCAGCCTCTGCTCTCTTCATTGAATACTTTTAAAAGATTGCCTAGGTCTTTTTTGGGTTAATTGTCATTTAATGAGCCACCTACTCTGATCCCATTTTCTTGGAGAATCATGACCCCAAATATAGGGAAGTTGCCACCTGCAACTTAGGAAGTGTTTGAGGATGCTGCCACTTGTCTTTTGCCTTCCACCTAGTCCCATCCACCAGTTTGACCAGTAACCTCTGTTTAACAACTCTCCCATGCTGTTGTCTCCACAATTTATTTATTAATAATAAAATATTCTGAATTACATTCCAATTCTGTTGACTCTATTGAGTCATCAATTCCTACTTAGCATTAAAATTAACATAATGTCTCAGGAATATAATTAAAACGATTTACATAATTTTACAAAATTGGGGTATGTGACATGTCCTTTGAATAAGTAAAATGGATTTAGAATTATAAATATATTAGGTGCTTATCTTGGTGTAGAAAGTCAACCTTTCTCGAAAGCATCCACTTCAGTAAACTGTTTGTGGTAGTAACTTAATGCAAGAGAAGTATTATAGAAAAATAAGAAATCGATTGGGAATAATCCTACTAGAGTCTACGGTTTTTAGAACTACATGTTTTAGTGTAATGTAAAGAAATTTGCAGGAAGTAAGCTTCTTTGCAGAAGTTAAATGTTGAACAGTTGGTTATACTGATATTATAAATTGGCAATGTATATATATTGATAAAAAAACATTATAACATTATAGACTATGCACACTAAAGTAGAATTTTCTTGCAGATAAGATCACAAGATGGAAGCCAAAGAAAGTACTTTACTGTCCCTACTTACAGTGAAGAAAGATACTCGATTACCTGCTCTTCGTTTACAAAAATAAATGAAGGAAACAACACTGTTTTACCTCATGGAAGTGGTTCGAAATATAACGGCTTATTTACTAAGCTCGTAATTGCAAAAGGAAATACTGCTGGATACTTATGAAATTTTAAAGCGTTAGTTGTTCAATCATACCTGTAAAACCTATAAGAACAAATAAGCTTTCTGCGTTAGCATAAATGCTAAGTAAGCCCCGGTTTTCAAAGACAGTGTCCACCTACTTGTCATAAATAAATTTCATCAGTAAAATGAAAGTAAAAATAATGCGCAAGTTAAACCAAATCTTGTTTCAAAAAGGAACTACTGAAATAATATAATTAAGATTATGAAAAAAATTTATTCACTGTTTCGTTTATTGATAACCTTTAGTTGTTAGTAAACCGCAGTTCCAGCACCTTATGTTATTTCAAAAATTTTAAATTTTTGTGAAAATTTGGGGGTTTGACATGTGGTATCAAAGCACAAGGTTCAAACACCGGGCCTTGATGAAGCCCAACCAGCTTTTAGGAAATAGTAAACTAAATTATTATGCTAACGTATTTTTCTTTTAAATGTTTTTCAACAGAGAATTGTTTTCTGAGGTTTAACATACGTGTATGGAAAGGATGGAAGAGTATGCAGAGGAGGAATCTCCAGTTACTAAAACAGGAAATCTACCAAGAGATCCTGTACCAGAGGACTTAACTACCAATTCCTCAAAATTGTTACAAACTGTAAAAGACTTAAAAAATGAAATGGAGTCTGTAAAGCGAGAAAATGAAAGGATTCTGAGGGCTCAAGAAGAGCTGAATCAGATCCTAACTGAAAAGTTTCAAACTGAGGGTAGGGGTAGAAGAACAGAATCAAGAGATACCAGTCATCAACGTAAATATGAAAGGATGAAACATACTAAAACAGAAAGTAGTTCGTCTTCTGAAGTGTTTGGTGAACAACGAAATTACCATTCTACTAGTGACAGTAGTGATGATAATCAGTACACTAAAAAGAGGAAATACAAACCTTATGAGGAAATTTCTGGGGAATTCAAAAAGATAAAACCACCAACCTTTAATGGAGAGATTGAGAAGGGGGAGGAAGCTGAATCCTGGTTATCTGGGATGAAGAAGTACTTCCAAATATATAACTATTCTAACTAGTTAAAGGCTAGAATGGATATTTATAATCTCTTAGGAAATGCTGACATTTGGTGGCAGGACTTGAAAAGACTTAAGGGAATAAAAGAGAAAAATGTAAACTGGAGTACCTTTAAGAGGTATTTCAAAAAGAAATTTCTGCCTGAGAAATATTATGAGGAAAGAGCAAAGGAATTTTATGAGCTAAAGTTAGGATCAATGACAATGAAGGATCTGAACAGCAATTTTTTAAGTCTACTTAGGTATGTACCATACCTTGTAGATGAGAAACCAAAGGTACAATGATTCCTCAGCTGTTTACCTTATCATATTAAATATAGAATTGAATATGATAACCCAAAGACCTTGGAAGAAGTTATGAGGAAGGCTAACTTCTGTTTTGAACAGAATCGAAAGAAAGAAAGCTTGGTCAACTGGAAAGCTAAGAAAAATAATAATTAGTTTGAACAAAAGAAGAAGGATTTTGTGCCTAATAGAAATTCTAAGAACAATAAGGCCAAAAATTATCCTAATAACAAGAACTTCCAAGGAAATAAGAACAATACACCCAACAACCAGAATAATTCTAAAAGTAAGGAATTTGCAAATAATCATGGAAATTTTACCAAGAGCTTTGAGCGCAAAGAGCCTATCAAGTGCTGGGAGTGTAATGTCCCACACTATGCTTCAGTCTATCCAAACCGGGAGAAGACTGGTAACAACATACATACCATACAAGAGGAGATGACCGTTGGGGAACTAGCGAGGACCATGCCCAGAATTAACGCAGCTTTGGAGAATCGACAAGCTGAATATCAAACTTCCATAGTGGAAGTAGAAGGTATGATAAATCAGATCCCTGTAACTATTTTGATTGATCCAGGAGCTAGTCTTAGTTATATTGCACCTCAAATACTAGAAAAATGTAAGTTATCTGTTGAAAAATTTGAGAATTCATGGTTAGTTCAGTTAGCCACTAGTGCTAAAAGAAATGTAACTTGTTTTGTTAAAGAATGTGCAATAGTTATGGATAATTTTAAAACTGTTGTCAAGATTAATGTTCTGCCTCTTGGTTCTTATGATTTGCTGATTGGTATGGAATGGTTAGAACAACATAGAGTAATTCTAAACTGTTATGATAAAACTTTCACATGCTTAAATAGTGATGAAAAACCAGTAAGTGTTAAAGGAATCCCTAGAAAAACCACCATCAGGCAGATTACTACCTTATAGCTTAAGAGAGATGTTAGAAAGGGATGTAAAGCTTATGCAGTAACAATAACTGATGAGGAAATTTTAATTAAAACAGATAAGTTAAAAGTGGAAGACATACTAGTCTTAAAAGAATATGTTGATTTATTCCCATAAGAGATTCCGAGATTACCTCTGAAAAGGGAATTGGATTTCACCATTGAACTGGTACTGGGTGCAGTACCTAGCTCAAAGGCCCCTTATCGAATGAACATACTCGAACTTAATGAATTGAAATCTCAATTAAAATAATTAATTGATAAAAAGTATATTCGACTAAGTGTGTCTCCCTGGGGGGCACCTGTCATCTTCGTTAAGAAGAAGGACGAAACCATGCGACCTCGCATAGATTACCGTCAGTTAAATAAGATGACCATCAAAAATATCTATCCATTTCCCCGCATAGATGATCTGTTTGATCAACTACGTGGAGCCACGCTGTTTTCGAAAATAGATTTAAGATCTGGATATCATTAAGTAAAGATTAAAGATAAAGACATTTTTAAGACAACTTTCAGAACTAGATATGGTCATTACAAATTTGTCGTAATGCCATTCGGGCTTACCAATGCCCCAACTGTCTTCATGTTTTTAATGAACAATGTTATGCATAAGTATTTAGATAATTTTGTGGTCGTATTTATCGACGACATTCTAATCTATTCAAAAACTGAAGAAGAACATAAAGAACATCTAAAAATTGTTTTGCAAGAGTTGTGAGATCATCATTTCTTCGCAAAGTTTAGTAAATGTGATTTCTTCAAGGATAAGATTCAGTATTTAGGTCATGTGGTGACCAAGGAAGGAATTTTCGTAGATCTTGAAAAGATAAGGGAAATTGAATATTGGTCGGTTCCTAAGGATGTGACGGATGTTCGATCTTTCATGGGCATTACCGGTTACTATCGGAGGTTCATTGAAGGTTTTTCGAGGATAGCAAATCCGATAAATTCCTTGTAGAAGAAAGGAAAGAAGTTCAGCTGGAATAAAAAATGTGAAGAAAGCTTTAAAAAGTTAAAAACTTTATTAACCAACGCACCTATTTTAAGAATAGCTGATCCTAATAAAGAATTTGTAGTGTGCACTGACACCTGCAATGATGGCTTAGGCGGTGTTATGACTCAAGAAGGGCATGTTATTGCCTATGAGTCTAGAAAGTTAAAAGTTCATGAAAAGAATTGAGCAACATATGATCTGGAATTAGCAGCTGTTATACACGCCTTAAATATGTGGCAACATCATCTAATTGGTAGAAAATTTGTTTTAATGACTGATAATAAAGGATTGAAGTATCATTTAGATCAGCCTAATCTAAATGCTAGACAAGCTAGGTGGTTAGCTTTCTTAAGCGAGTATGATTTTGAAATTCAGCATATAAAATGTAAAGAAAATAAAGTTGTTGATGCATTAAGTAGGAATGCAAGGCTGAATTTTGTAGCAGCTCTCAGCACCTATGTTTCAGACTTAGATGAACAGCTTAAAGAAGGAATAGAACAAGATAAAATTTACCAGATTTTGCAAGCTAAAGCTAAAGAAAATCCAACAGAAAAATTAAGTAAAGGTTATAGTTTAAATGAATTTTTTTTTTTACTATATAAAGATAGAATGTATGTACCTAACATACCTAAAGTTAAGCTGTTAATTTTGGATGAAATTCATAAAACTCCATATTCAGGTCATCCAGGTTATTAAAAGACTATAACCATGTTAAGAAAAGAGTATTTCTGGAAAAATATGAAAACTGAAGTAGCATAATATATTGCTAGGTGTTTTGAATGTCAACAGGTAAAAATTGAACATCAACACCCAGCTGGTTTGCTTCAGCCTTTACCCATCCCTAGTTGAAAATGGGAAATAATTAGTCTAGATTTTATTACTGGGCTGCCTAGAAATCAAGATCAGAATGATTCTATCATGGTAGTAGTTGATAATTTAAGCAAATCAGCTCACTTTATACCTGTTAAAACTACTTATAAAGCTGCAAACATAGCTGATATTTTTCTAAAACATATTTTTCGATTGCATGGAGTACCAAAATTCATAATCTCAGATAGAGATCCTAAGTTTACAAGAAATTTTTGGAAGTCTTTGTTTAAAGGGTTAAACACTACATTAAATTTCAGTACTTCTTTCCATCCTCAAACAGATGGACAAACTGAAAGGGTAAACCAGGTACTGGAAGATCTATTAAGAATGTATGTGAAAGCCCAGCCAGGTAAATGGGAGGATTATTTACATTTGATAGAATTTGCTTATAATAATAATTATCAGATATCAACCAGATTTAGTCCTTTTGAAATTTTATATGGACGGAAATGTAATACTCCTATCTCTTGGATTAATCCAGTGGATAGATTGGTATTAGGTCCAGAACTGTTAAAAGAAATGGAAGAAATTGTAAAACAAGTGCAGGGAAATTTGAAAGTGGCACAGGATCGGTAGAAAAGTCAAGCAGACTTAAAAAGAACTCCAAAGGAGTTTCAGGTAGGTGAACATGTGTTCATCAAGGTAAGACCCAAAAATAGCTCTCTGAGACTGGGGAGTTGTGCAAAATTGACACTTTGTTATTGTGGTCCATTTGAAATTCTGTCTAGGATTGGACAAGTAGCTTATCAATTAGCATTACCACCCAATTTAAGAGTACATAATGTTTTCCACATTTCCGTATTAAAGAAATATGTTCATGATGCTACTCATGTTGTTAACTAGAATAATGTATAGGTGGAACTAGAAGGCAATTTTCTAGTGGAACCGGACTATATCCTCGAGCGGAGGGAGATTACACTTCGGAACCACACCATTGGATAGGTGAAGGTGCAATGGAAGCACCTTAGTCCAGAGGAAGCCACCTAATAATTGGAAATTAAAATGCGAGATGCATATCCAATTCTGTTCAAGGGGAATTCTGAGGATGAAGAATAAATAACATCGAGGATGATGTTATATTCTAAGGGGGTGTGTATGTCACATGCCCCAATTTTGCAAATTTTTTATTATTATCATATTTGATTTTATTTCAAGACAATATGTTAAATTTTATGCTAAGTTGTAATTGATGACTCAGCAGAGTCAAGGATGTTGAATGTAATTATGATTATTTTAATTATAAATAAATAAAAAGTGGAGAAACATTATAGTCTATGCATGGCTAATCCTCAAACACTTCTAGTGTTGCAGGTGGCAACCTCCCTACATTTGGGGTCATGAATCCCCAAGAAAGTGGGATAAGAGCAGGTGGCTCAATTAATGACAACTAACCCAAAAAGACCTAGGCAATCTTAATAAAAATTCCCATTGAAGAGAGCCGAGGCTGCTAATTCCAAGAAGAGAACCATTCAGGTGAATGTACTTCAAAGGATTTCATTGGGAAGGGAATTTGTGGAATGTGTTTGAGGGGTAAACTGCAGAAAGTGATATAGTACAGCTTTTCAGTTGAAGGATCTTGCTGCTGAGTGCAGACTTAGTACTGAGTCATTGGACTAGTATTTGGTTGCTTGCTCCACCAGTTCTCAGCCAAGGATACCGGGAATAGGCTCGAGGGTCCCGAGAAGACGTTTTTTGAGCACTCTCTAGGAGTTGGTAGGGAGGAACGGCCTCCCAACGCTGTTGTTGTCCAGCTTAATAAGGTTCTACAGTCTTTCAATTTTATTGTGTTAAATGTTCAAATATTAGTCTGAATTATTATTGAATGTTAAATGTTTAGTTGTGATTTGATAAGAGTTAGTAATCTTTTAGTATTTGAGAAACTGATTCTGAAATTGATGAAAAATAATCCCAACTTGTGTTTTTCCACATCTGAAGTGGACCAGACCATACTCCAGCACAAGCAATGTATTTAAATAGATTATAGATATGTTAGAAAACTGAAATGAACTGATGTATTATGCAGTAACCTATTTCTATATGTAGTTGTTATCAGAGAAGATCAATATCCTGTTAGTTAAGTTTATTGTTTAACCAGAGTGTTGTTGTAAGAATGCTAGAAAAGAAGTAGCCAAATACTTTACAGATAGCAGGTTATAAGATTAATAAGTTATTACTTTCATGCAGTACTTTATTTTGTAAGTTATACTATTAACCTGTAATAGAGGCAGAAGAAATAACTTAACTATAGCATTTATTTTATTCTGCGAAGGAAAGAATAAGTCTGATATGCATAGTTTATTACTGTTCATAATAACTAACTATATTTGCAAATGTTCATACTTGAAGTAGGTTATTACTAGCTTAATTAAATTCTATAGATAAATTAAATACAGAGATGAAGAACATCTGAACAAAGAACTTTAATAAACCTATCTATATTTTATTTTAAAAACAATTAGAATACATTGATAGATAATATTTAATAAATGTTAAATTATAAAATGACTAAATTCTTTTTCATTAACATAAACAAAAAGTACTTGTAAAAGAAAGTACAGGGTCGAAACCCTAAAATAACAACTATATTATAAGTAACAATCATTTAAATAATAATCAGAGTTTTTGGATTAATTATTATCCAACAGTTAAATTATTGAAATTTTAATAGTCATGTAAAGACAGTAAAGAAACAACCACAATAAAATAACTGGAAGAGCTCACTATTCATCGTAAAACATTAAATAAATCAAATAAAGTTAAGTAATTAAAAACTTAATAAACAAATTGAAGAATTTTTACACATGAGTCACCTACTGGTAACCCTAGCTCAAATATTTGATCCTATAAGTAAGTAATCATGTAACAAGACAGTATAACATTCATAAAAACTAGTAACACTATTATTAACGTAGAGTAAACAATTTACAACAAAATTTCTATTACACCGGCGAATGAGGGTAAAACCCTAGATTACAAAATCATCTTAAAAGTATAAAGATAATCTGAGTTCGAGTTCAAAAAGGAAGAACTCTAGTATTTAAACTAAATTGTGCATGTCTTGACAGGCCGCAGAAACTATAAACATAACATTGTATAAAAACAAGTAAACAACATTCATAGGTGATGGCTTGAGCTGGAGTACCCTGCTACAAGCAAGGTTTTAACAAGAACCAAATAAGAAATCTGAAGAGCAGTAACCCAAGAAGGGTAACAACTAGGCACGGTAACCTATCAACCAAAAACTGTCCCTTAAGGACTGCACGAGCAGGGTACGCCATTTGTTAACCAGGGCTTACCCGTAGCCAAAGTGCCAGATCCTTCCTTAAAGTATCGTTGCCACGAGACGAGCGAACTATCACCTGCAAGTAGTAAACCTAAGTTAATTAAAATATGTTCTAGAACTGTAAAATGAAGCAAAATTCAATTTAAGAGTTTTTAAGAGTTACAGTACCTGAAAGTGAAGGTTATGGAACCATGAAGGAACAACAACACTGCCACCAGCGAAACAAGAAGCCAAGTATTCATTCACACAGCGGCAGAGGAACTGGAGACTCATGTACAAGCCACTGACAGTAGTAGTGAGGAAGAGGTATGGGCAACGACCAAGCAAGAATAAAAAAACGAAGCTGAAGCTATCACCAACAATTCAAGGCATGGAATTGAGACTCTCAAACCCTACGAAAATGGCAGTGCTGTAACCGCAGCAAGCAAATTATATAAACTATCTCTGAAAGGGAAAGCCACGAAAGAAACAAACAAGGAGCCTCTTGCAGGCCGTAAACCTTATGCCATGACTCTCTACAAACCTTGTAGAGATAAGACACACAATTCACATAAAGAGTTTTAGAACGGATAGTGTACACTAAAATCAATTTAATCCAGAAATCGGAGCATAGCTAGCAACAACAAGGTAGCATGGACGCCACAGAAAGGGTTGTAGAGTGGCACGAAGGCTCGAGAACTACGGAGGGAAATAACCAAGAGTAGGGTTATGACGAGTCTTATAATTCCAAAACTTGGCCAAGAGAAGACCACGTGGTCACTAAATTTTTTTAACCATGCAGTGGGTCGACGCAATAGTTACCTACATTACAATGATAAACAATAATTCAGATTATGGAGCACGTTGGATATAAACCCTATTATTACCTTGTATTCGATTATACCGTATATTGGATGGTATGATAGTTAGTACCAAAAAAATAAAACACACGTTACATTATACGTTGACCTAGCAACCGGTGTCACCTCATAAACTTTAGTTTATTTCGAATTGATTCAGGCATACAAATTTATGTCATTGTCAACCTTATGTCCAGTATATCGTAGCATCGATATTACATTATGGATACTGATAAACTTTGTTTTAATCTTGACTTTGATTCGCGTAGCAATCATGTGTTATGGGAGATGCCAAGTAAAAAGGTTATATAATCACTTAACCACTATAGTTTTCTACGTGTAGAAACATTATAATCTATGCATGGCTAATCTCGTTTCTAACAACAAATTAAGTTTTGACTTTTGTAAAAATTGCACAGCATAATATTAAGTAAAAACATGAACTCTATTTTATACTAGTTTATAACTTGAAATTAATTATAAACTTGTATGTCTATAAACCAGATAGTTTATGCATGTTATAAGTCTCTTAGAAACCAATAAATCAGTTGTTAGAAAAACTATGAATTTGGCTATGTATAATATAAGAATACTGCGTTTAGATTCTTTTACATAGCCCAGGTCAACAAGACATTAATAGAATTTTGGTTGATTGCCCAACATGACATTTGATTTTAGTTCAACATGTCTTTTGAATAAGTAAAATGTATTTAGAATTATAAATATATCAAGTGCTTATCTTGGTGTAGAAAGTTAACCTTTATCGAAAGCATCCACTTCAGTAAACTGTTTGTGGTAGTAACTTAATGCAAGAGAAGTATTATAGAAAAATAAGAAATCGATTGGGAATAATCCTACTAGAGTCTACGGTATTTAGAACTACATGTTTCAGTGTAATGTAAAGAACTTTATAGGCAGTAAGCTTCTTTGCAGAAGTTAAATGTCGAACAGTTGGTTATACTGATATTATAAATTGGTAATGTATATATATTCATAAAACAATCATTATAACATTATAGACTATGCACACTAAAGTAGAAGTTTCTTGCAGATAAGATCACAAGATGGAAGCCAAAGAAAGTACTTTACTGTCACTACTTACAGTGAAGAAAGATACTCCATTACTTTCTCTTCGTTTACAAGAATAAATGAAGGAAACAAAACTGTTTTACCTCATGGAAGTGGTTCGAAATATAACGGCTTATTTACTAAGCTCATAATTGCAAAAGAAAATACTGCTGGATACTTATGAAATTTTAAAGCGTTAGTCGTTCAATCATACCTGTAAAACCTGTAAGAACAAGTAAGCTTTCTGCGTTAGCATAAATACTAAGTAAGTCCCGGTTTACAAAGACAGTGTCCACCTACTTGTCATAAATAAATTTCATCAGTAAACTAAAAGTAAAAATAATGCGCAAGTTAAACCAAATCTTGTTTCAAAAAGGAACTACTGAAATAATATAATTAAGATTATGAAAACAAATCTATTAACTGTTTCGTTTATTGATAACCTTTAGCTGTTAGTAAACCGTAGTTCTAGCACCTTATGTTATTTCAAAAATTTTAAATTTTTGTGAAAATTTGGGGGTTTGACAGAGTCTCAACCTTTATGCTTGACAATTTGTGTTTGGTACATTTCCATAGTCTTCAAGTTCTTAATACATTCTGCACTCAAATGTTGCATCATCCAACATATGCTGCACCATTTGGGTTTTACATTTTTATCATTATAGGGGAATTCTATCGTTGAATGATGCTTGAACCTTTCACAAATGTCGTAGAAATAACTTATTTGAGTCGTCCAAAAATTCTCTATTTTCTAATATTCTAAGAATATTCTGGGATCTTGCTTGAGTTGTTTAATTTCTATTTAATATGCTTTTTTGTCATCGTGATACCTTATTCATACATGGTAGGGGGGGTTTTCTTTTGCATAGCCTTCCCCTGAGCACATGGTACACCATAAAATCAAGATGTCTCATGGTGAGGTGCTGAAGTGGTCTTTGTGATGTTTTTATTTTTTCTTTTTAGTCATTTATCGAAAAGTCCAGTCGAGTAGTAACATTTTTTATTTGAATATTAAAGATTTATTTAAGATGTTTTCATATGTCATGTATTCATGTAATAGAAATGCCATTTTGATTCATGGCTCGAGTCTTGCAACAAATAACTGGATCACAACAACTTGACCCTTTTTTTATGGCATTTGAATGAGGAGATATTTGAATCTCTTATCATACTCTCGCACTATTTTTCCTGTCCTTTGCTTGATTTATTTCAATTTGTGTATGTCCATATGCTTAGTGTCATCTACTTTGAAGAAATATAAAAAATTACCTATGGTTTTTTTTTTCTTAGGACCTTCTTCAATGAAATTCATGTACCATGTGAGTGATCTATTTCTGAAACCACTTGCAAATTGTGCAATTTGTTGGTTTTCATCATTGATGAGGTTATATTTCCTTAGGGCTTCATATACTAGCCAATGTTTCTTAGGGTTTCCATCCCATTCAAAAATAGGATAATTTATTGGGATTCGATAAGCCATGTTAAGTGAATTGGAATTTCTACCTCGTGTTTGAATACTTACTAGAGCAAAATGATCGAATGACTGGATTATTATTTCATGATCGATGTTAAATTCTCGTGGATGTGATTTGTACCATGATATACATACTTATTATATAGACTCCTCATCACTAGGTTGGATCTATGACGAACTAGTCGCTTCAATCAATAAATTTGCTAGCAGGGGGGTACCTCCACATGTTTTGAATATAATAAATTAAAAGAGTGTCTTCCAAATTTGGGTGTGAAGGTAATCCAATTACCATGTGCTGGTTGATGAATCGTCAGTCGATCTGTAATCCATGCACATTGATTTAGTTGACTCCATATACTATTGTCACATGGTCCCAGTCTCATGTCATGTTTGACGATTTTTCTAATGCTCGGCCTTGTCATCATTATCATTGCTATAGAATGGATGAGATTCAAGGCATATGGAATTGAAATGTGCAAGGATTACATGGTCAACAACATCATGTGCATTATTGTATCGACATTGACACCTCACCTTCTCTCTCATTTGGTCAACTTTCCCTCGACTCAGGAATGACTTTTGGTTGCTAGACCATCTCAACTAGTTTCTTTACACTTATTTTTTCACGTAGTCAACTTTCAATGTGTATCAACTTCTATCGTTGTTTGTACATATTTTCTCCTTCTACTTTATGAATACATGTTATTTGTTTATGAGCAGCTGGGCCCACTTATTTTGTCGAAGTGGACTTGACTTCTTGCATGGATTCATTCTTGTCATTTTATATTGAATAACATCATTCTTCTATTCAGAACACAAGGATAGAGACCCCCCCATTTTTTACCCGAATCTTATTGTTCGACAAAAGTGGGCTCAACAATGGATTTAATTTATTAAAATAGTATTCCCACTTGTGTTATTTAACGAAGTGCTCCTGACGTCTTTTCTTTTTCTCCCAGTTTGATGAAGTAGGAACATCCAATGGAGGTCATGGCTTGACTATATGGCCACATCCCTTTTTAATTAAAAATTTAAACATGAGAGTTAGTGCTGTGACAAAAAAGGATTCATGGAAGTCGTTGTAAAATCTTGCTTTGATTTCATCGACATAAGTTTGTTCTTCAATATCTTGCTCTTCACATAATTTTTTTCAAAAAGTTTTGAACTACTCGTATAGATTCTTTCTTCCTCCATTATAGATCTTGTTCATTAATTATCTTTAATTTTGGGTGTCGAACTTGCTCATGAACATTATAGAGGAATTTATTTATCTCATATGGGATAACTTCTATAAATATTTCATGGGGCTTAGTGAAAAAAGTTCTCGGGAATGTGCAAGCATTAATTTGTTCCTTCAAGCAAAATTATATATGTAATTTTCAATCTTTTGGTTCTACCAGTCTCTAATTTCTCTCTTGCTCACCATTTACATATGTATGAATGCTTCATGTCCCGGTTCAGTATTATCGACAACGAAAGTAATGTTGTAATCTATGGGATTACATGGAGTTACTAGTAATGTATCAACCATAAATATAAACATACACCGTACACATAATCATACATATGTAAGACATAAAATGAATTAGATTTATGGGGTCCCAAGGAACAAGTATATTTATTAACATAACAAGCTAATCATGTACAAAAGTAGAGATTCTTTTCCTTGGATCACTAACCTATATTATATATTTAATAACACAGTTATTTAGTTATAGTTTCTTAACTACTCAGTCGGTTTCCCTAACAAACACGACTAGCTGAGGCGACTACTTCTTAGTCGATTGAGAGGACCTAGTTGGTTGGTAGACTAGGCTACTCCAACAAACCATATTCTTAATATCACTCTTTTTTTCATATGGGTACTTGTAGGGTTTGATGTTAAGTGGTACACTTCGAAATTGCAAGTGAATACTAATGGTCATGATCTTGAGTAGGTGGAAGAAATTTAGGCATCTCTCCAAATACCCTGGAGTGATTGTTAATAACTTCTTGTAGATTCATTGGAATATAGGGTATAGTTGCTTGAACATATAGTGAGCAAAATCATGAAATTACAACATAGTGTCCCTTTTTTAGAAATTTTGACATGTTGTTAGAGCTTAGCAATTTAGAGGGTTTTCTTGGAACACCATTGATTTCAATTTATTTTCCTTTTGAAGAGAATCTCATGAAATGTTCTTGAAAATTAAGATCCATTATTCCCAATGATTATAGCCATTGGACCCCTAGTACAACAACATCGCCACCCATTGGGATTGCAATGATTGAATATCCAATAAATACTCTAAGCTTAATACTATGGAACTTCCTTGAACAATTTATTGTATCTTCATTTGCAATCATTACTTGAAATTATGTTGCTATATATATAATTAAGTTGAGAAGTTTGGCTGATTTGCAATTAATGAAGTTATGTGTACTACCAGGATCAATCAACATTGTTACTTTTTTTTAAATTTTCGATGTATCCTTATAACATGAGAGTTTGAGGAGTGCTAATGTTGTCCAATGAATGGAAATATATGGTTGGAGTAGTATCTTTTAGATCTAACTCTTGAGACTATTTTCTGTCACAATTGAAACATAGTCCCTTTGATATTATTTTCTCCACATGTTGAGTCATCCACCCCATAGGATGAGTGAGAATGGGGGGAGGGGGGGATTTCCATATCTATAGGTTTTAGTAGTGTCCTTTCTAATAGCCATATATTTACTTACAACTTTCCTTTCCAAATTAAAACCATTCTCCAATGATTTAGGTTCAAAGAGATATACCTCATATTGAACTATCTCCTTTAAATTTCCCATAAAGAGATCCAACAAATTATCCTCTAGAATGTTCTTCACTCTAAGAATCAACTTCTCAAAATGCTTAATGTGCTATGTAACAAGACCATTTTTCTTGATATTTACCAGTTAGCTAAATAGGGTGTTTCTATTAATAGACTCCTTTTTTCAGTCACAAATTCATTGGTATAATACAAATTGATTAGGTTATAAATACAAGAATGAAATATTTACCTTTTGAAAAGAAGGCACTTGGTGTAGATCAAAGAATTTATCCATATGGACTATCCATGTTAATGGATCATTGCCATGAAAAATTCTCGTATCAATCTTAGGAATGTAGTAGTTCTTTGGTCTTGAGTTGAACCCATGATGATGTGATGAATGACAAAATGTTGGGGAATCCAGACTCTTGTTCTCCATTTTTTTTTTAATTTTCTCAATCTCTAGTTGACTCAATTCCATTGTGTTCTCCTTATTGTCTTCTCGAGGTTCCAAATTATAAGGAAAGAGATGCCTCATCTCATTTAGAATTACTCCCTTAATAACTTTGAGATCCTCTTTATTGGTCTCTATTGACCCATATTTTTAAACAAACTTTCTATATATTTCTTTGTATTCACCAATTGAACATGTTTCATCAACATATGTTTCATTTCTTTAACTTTGTCTTCTAAATTGGATAGTTCATTACACATTTCTCCATTTTCTTCATGATTCATGGTTGAGCTCTATAGAATTTTAATTGGTGATTTTTTTACCATGAGGGACAAAAATTATATTTACATGTAATTATCCTATATTTCCTCTTTATCACAAGTTTTGAATCACCCAAAACAAACATTCCAATAAAACATTATGCAAGTTTCAAATTAACATACCCTTAGAATCCCTGGTTTGTAGGCTATCTTGGTAGTTGATATTTCTCTTGAAGTATATATGAAATTTCATCCTCTTTGAATTTGAAATTTCGTCTTGTAGTAGCTTGCTATGTCTTCTCTTTAATTCCATAAGTTTAACCCAATTATGATGTACTAAAAGATATTTATGTTAAGTTTCCTAAAACTTGTTTTTTTGTCCCTTTTAGGAGAGCAAACTTGTATGGACTAACACATGCCTGATTTATCTTGTTTTTATTCTAAAATTGTTACCACAAAAACTATGGTCCTATTTCCTTCATATTTCATTGGATGACGTGACTCAATTTGGATTTCTCAATAGTTATATAACATTTTTACCTGGAACTCCTGTTTTAGACTAGATTGTGGGCTAGTAAAAAACCCTAACTTCCATATACTATAACTCCAAACTTATGATGACCCAAGACTAAAATATTTGCCACAAATGCTTAGATATATCCTTTGAGGCTCCTAAATAGTTTTTTGTCTGGGATGTCCTTGAATTTTTTTATATAGAGAAAATGGCTTTGATACCAAATGTTATGCATGGAAATCCCAAAATAACATAAAAATAGAGAAAAAAGTAACCCAATGCCTCAAGAACGAAATAAAGAGAGGATCATAAAACTAGTCCCCTTTGGTATATATAGGAGACAAAAGGTACAATTACAAGTAAGGTCCTAGTTGACCATACAATTACAATTAAGGTTTTAGCCGACTAATAGAGACAATACTAATATAATAATAGAAATACAATGACATATTATATAGGGATTAAAATTATATTGGAGTACCATTTGGCCTTCCTTTCATTCCAATCTATCATAGTTCATGCTACCCCCATCCAATTGTTCTAGAATTGTTCTAAAAAATTGTATCTTACACTAGCTTTAACCAAGTTGCTAACTCTAACTGATGTTCTTGTGCCAATTCCTCCATGGTAGGTAATACTTTCCCGTTAGTTTCTTGGTCCAACATGGTAGGATCTTAATATTTCATAAATGAATGTATATGGGGATAGACAATCTATAGGCATTATCACCTACCTCCTACAACACTCCATAAATCCCATACTACATAGACTTTGTAGTGCCTCACTTTCACTTCAGACTTTGGCTATTATACTATGATATTATTTTAGGGCATTCGATCACAAATGACCTAGTTGTGTTTGTGCGTGGATTCAAACATTGATTATTATGATATTATTGGAGGGAACTACATGATGAATGACTCAACTATGTGTGGAAACGCCTCAGAGTTGGAACTTTAAAACCAATACCCTCATGGATAAATTGAATGTTTTAAAGTTATTGTTTATGAATGAGATGAATGATGATTAGATGATTATTTTTCCATAAAATTATAAAAATATGGTTAAATAACTACATTTATGTATGCATTATGTATCATGTACGTTTGAAATGTTTTCAAGTGTGGTAGGGAAATATATGTGCATGTGTATTAAGTCAGGTATCCATGACATGCACATGACTACAATTCCCAATCGGTACACATAAATGTATTGGGGATGAATGAGAAGATAGGTAGTAATATTAGTGATTACTCCATGTGGCGAATTAAAAATTGAGAGATACTTTTTCGCATTAGGTCCATGTTGTTGTAAGGGTAAGTTGCAAACTTAGTCACTCATGAGGATCTACTAGGGAGCACACAAGAAGGGCACGACCTTATTTCCTAAGAACCATGAGTCTCTTAGCAGGGTCAACATGACTAAGTTAATGCGGTCTTAGCCATTATGCCAATCCCCACCATAGAAAGAGGGATATTTGAAGGGATTGAAGGAAGTCATGGCACCCTTAATATTCCTATCGTAATGCAGTGAATCGATACAAATAAAATAAAAAGGGGGTTTAAATCATTATGAGCAAATGTGAAAGTCATAATTTATAAAAATGAAAAAATAAAAAACTTGTGCATAAAGAAAATAACGAATTATTAAATTAAGACTTAGTGAACTCCAAGCACATACACACACAAAATAGGTGGAATGGAGAAATCAAATGAAACATTTCAAAATGAATTTAGGAAAGTAAGTGAAGGTAAATCTTATTAAATAAAAGGAAAAACATGAATTAATTAGTGAGAAAAGTGACACATGGGTGGGTGAATAATAAAACAAAAAGTAATTACTAAATTCCCAATTATGCATGCAAGAGACACATGGTAAGGTTCTCAATGCTATAAAGATAGGAGGTGAGCATGAAGCTCACACTTATTTTTCGTATTATTGAATGGCATAGACGATGCTAGTTTTTGTCGGTGATTGCTGAGAGTTTGCTTTGTCATTGGGTGAACGTGGTTGGGAGACCTTTTAGTGTGCTCTAATGCCTTTTACTATGCTAGAGGATTTCTCTCATTCAACTCCATTGTGGTTCGAGGATCCTAGGGGAAGAAGAGTACCCTTCAAGAACTCCAGTAGGGCGGTTTCCATTGGACGCTCGATGATTGGAGATTGAGGAGTGGACTTGTGACAAGCCTTCAACTGCTCTTGTAGCGTTCGACAATCCACGATGAGGTATTGGGTTGGTACACTTGTTATTTAATGTTTTTGCTATTTTTCTCATAATATCATATAAGTTAAATATAAATGAAAGGATGATTTATTGTTTTAAGTTAGATCTACGAAAATGTTAAATTTATTTGGTTGAGATCTATTTTTTTATTGTATTATTCGAGACTAATAGGATTACAGTCTACTATCAACCGTTGTGGGGTCGATTCCGATATCCTTCCAAACAATGAAATCATATCAAATCATGCACATGGCAAGATCCTTTGTTTTTATGTTGGACTAGTTCTTTGGTCACAACTGATCAAATATAAACTATAATTGTTAGATACGATGTATATTTCTTGTTGAAAACAACGTTGAACTATACTTAGGTTGGAGTTCTTATTACTGCAATGCTAACAAATTATTAATATAGCGTATCCTTCATTTTCTCGACTCATGTGTGGTAAGAGTGATTAATTGTCGCTATAGTTATTAACCCATTCGATATTTCGAGGAATGTTACTTTATCTGGTTGTGAAATTATAAATCATTTTACAAATGACTATTAAATACGTGAGTGTGATGCATGACCTGTAATATATGGTTTACAATGCTTATTACGTTCCCTATGAATTGTTATTATTATTAAAATATAAATGCAATAGTACTTATACATGCATGTTACATTCAAAAGGTTATTAAATACAACTAACACAATATGTAATATGTAATTGTGCAGTAGTTACATAATGCCTGTTTACATTCAATGGTTATATATGTATATTATTTTAAGTTGTTATTGATGTGTAACTTAGTTACTTAATTATGCTCCATACATATATATATATATATATATATATATATATATATACATATATATTTAAGGTGTTAATGTTATGTATTATTGTAGTTACTTAATTATGCATGGGTTACCTAGTATATTATAATACATACATATGATTCAAAGATGATATTTATATGTACCTAATATAGCTATATAAATAGGTAGTTGTTACACAGTAACTTAGGTAAATATTAGATATCCATCTTATATTCAACTGTTATTGGTATGTAACTAAGGAAGTTATATAAAAATGTAGTTGTACATGTAGCATATCATAAAAATGTAGTTTCATATATAATATATCATATTCAAATATTAGATATATGCATTTCATTCAAGAGTTATACGCTTTTTTGGATGGGATGATTTTAAGGCAAAGTTGGTGAAATGACCACGATGTGATCGAAGGGAGATTTGGGAAGGGATCGAAGCGACCAAAAATTCACCTCACATCTCCTCCACGCATATCAACATCCCTTGAAACCCTGGGAATTAATTGTGTTCTAATGTCATATAGATGTAGTGTAATTATGACGATAGAACCATTAATGACCTTCATTAACAATGCATTAACATTATAAGGCATCACCCAAAGCATTATCATTGCAAAATCCAAGCTGAGTGATATCATTATCAGTCGAGATAAATCATTGTTTCTTGGTGAGAAAAACATTGTCATGGTTACAGAATGTAACAAATAAAATAATATATCAATATATCAATAAACAAATAGTTGAATAATAAAATAAAAGTAAGTAAACAAATATTAAATAAATTTGATTTGTAATTAATCAAATAGATAGAGACATACTTTTCCATTGAAAAGACACATAAAACCATATTTAAGTGGCCCATCAAATTGTAATGTAATCATCTAGATCATATAAATTCATACTCAATCATTATTATTTTTCCAACATGGTGTTATTCTCTATGGTTGACCTATTCACTAGAATAGTCTTGAGTGTTTTTGGATACAGTATACAACATTGGTATCAAATCCTGTTGATTCTGTCTTGTGGAAAAAATTGTCAAGGTTTCTTTGAATTTAAGTCTTTGACCTCACACTGGATTTTAGCCATCCATATTTAGAGTTTCTCTAGTAAAAGTGGTATTTGACCAAATCGGCCTTGGCCATTCGAATTTCATTGA